>LYUA01000085.1:917618-931644 GCA_002093875.1 Calopteryx splendens | reverse complement strand
AGATCAGATTGCATACATAGTTTGCTGATTTAGTAGTACATATTTGCTAAAGGAAAGCAACAGCCTGCTGATGACATTTTTCCCACTTGAGGTGAGTGGGTTTTAAGGAATTAATAATGAGAAATACTTAGACAATATGGCATAGATGATATGGTGAAGTAGGGATGATACAAACATTGCATATGCATAAACCAACCAAACTGCATTTATGCTAAATATTCACAATATAAAAATGCACAGCAATGGGTGACTTCATTTAAGTTACCTACTTTCATGGCATTTCCCACAGTTTTCTTTCAAACTGCACCAATCAACCCTAGGGTTGGTTTGATAGATCAGAGTATTCCCACATCAGGATAGTTTTTCATGTCAGCTTTAGTTTCCTAGGAAGATCTGTACATGAAGTGCACCAGGTCATCCAGGTGTGATCCTGAATCCTCTTTAAATAATAGCTGAATGTTGTATCTTATGGGATATCGTGCGTATTTACTACACCCTACTCTAAAAAGACCAGTGATTGGGGTCCACAGTATATTATCTCAAGTGGTATAATACTACACTCGGACTGATCTCAAATATTTCAGAAAAGGACTGACATAGAAATATATCTGACCAAATATGAGCCGATATTTTTTGTCACAGCTTGTGATGAAAAATTTATAGTATGTAGTTAAATTGCATGTATAAATAGATGTTTAATAATGAATCAATGACAGATTTTTATGTTCAACTATTTTCATTCTGATAATCATGTTAATGGCATGCAACTACTTGGAGCAAACTACAACTAATCTGAATGGGGACAAAAAGAGATCCTACAGGAAGTGTTTATTGAATAGTGAAACAAAACTGCTTTTGAAAGAGTAAGAACATTAGTGACAATTTTTTTGTGCTCAATTTGGTATATAGGTGTAAATCCATTTCTAGCATAGAATATTCTGTAAATGTGGGATCGCAGTAGTAGGGGGGGAGAGGGAAGGATGCGAAGCAATGGTATTCATTATTTTACTTGTGATAGAGTGCTAGGAAGTATTACTTTAAAGGTGGGATTATGCTGCCAGATTAAAATCAAGGTTGCAATGGGAAACCATGGAACAGCCACCATACTCCTCAGGCTTAAGCCCTTCTGCCGCTGACTTTCTCCCGAAAAAGAATTAACCTCTCCGAGAAGAGCAGTTTCATATACTAACAGAATTAATGTGTACTGTAGGTCAACCCACAGTGATATTAACAATAGTGGATCAGCTGACTGCAAGTACATGTAGACTCCCACACCAGGTTTGGGTGATCACAACAGTATGAAAAGTTAAATTCGTGTTAAAATAACAGGCACCTACCTCACCATTATATAAATGTACAAATGTCCTTAAACCACATTTAGTAAACAGTTGTAGCATTAAAAAAGACACTTGATGAAGTTTCATGAATAATGAATTTCATCTAGTCTAACGTATGATAGTTTGCTGATTTAGTAGTACATATTTGCTAAAGGAAAGCAACAACACTCACTCACTCAACACTCATACATATGTGATGTATAACACATTGTAGATTCTATGTATGCCTGGAATGCTTCAGCATTAAATATACTAAAGTTACTTTTTGGTGAAAAATGTTTTGGGGGGTCAGCTTATATTCATGCAAATATGGTGTCAGTGGCCCCAGGGATTCAAACCCAGTTCAAGTGTGAGGGATATGAGATTTGTTTTAGCTATTCCAATACATTATTTATGCAATTTGCAAACCATTCAGGTAATTTATGAGGCTGTCTTAATGTGTAGTTAGAAGAGTGAATCGCAAGTTGTCAAAGTACATAGTTTTTCAATTAGAAAATGTCATCATGTGCTGTGATCTCCAGTTGATATTTCAGTGGAGATCAAATGATGATGCCCAATTAACAGTTTTATGGAAAATTAATAATATAAAAGAATAAAATAAATTGTGCATACATACTTAGTTTTTGCTATGGGAAAAGTATAAATTAAACTAAAATTCTATTGAAATTATTTTATCAAGGTCAAAAACTTGCTATAATATTGTTTATGCTATCTACTCTTACTTGAAAAAAACTACATTTTCTATGCTTGCATAAAAAGAACAAAAGCTTTAATTCTGCCTTAATTTAGAAGTGAAGGTTAATGTGTTCCTCAAATTGAGCTGCATGCTGAATTGTGATTTGATTGTAATAATTGATTCTTATAAGCCTTATTTTTGATGAATGATGTAACCATTGTGTGCAACCAAATGTTCATTGTTACTAATTTTCCACATACTCTGTAATCCTTTTGATCAATTTCTGCATCCCAGCACAATTTTCAAGGTAAATTACTTTAAAAATGGCATAATTGAAATCAATCACAGAGAATAAAAACTGTATGGAAAATTGCTAAGTACACATTGTACTACACAGAATGGTGCATAAGTATTCATCTTATCAAAAAAGCAGCTGTGGGCTACTATTTTGCTCAACCACGTTTGCATTCTCATTCTTCAATATCGGTTAGTGTTTGGAAGGACATGAAATATCTATGTCTCGAGGTTTATGAGGCCGTTCCTAAACAAAGAATCTTTTTCACTTCCCTGAAGATAGAAAAGTCATGGAAGCATAAACTACTGTTTTGGATATTTATTTGGATGAATAGATTGATAGTTCCAGAAGCAGGTATCTCCGGGTCAATTATGTGACACAAAGCTATTGCAACTTGGATTGTTTTTATAGGGAAAAACAAAGTGCTAGTAAAACAAAGTATCCCCGAGTGCTATGCATCCAGTGTGGAAATGTGTTCTAACAAGATTCAAGTATCTGAAACAACCATTTTCTGTGGCAACATCAAATATGGTGTGTTTGTAATATATCACAAGGCCTTGGCCTACTCAAGTTTTTTATAATGACATTTTTTTGATTTTAAGACTTTTTTTCATTTCTGGGGCTTCCAAAAATAAGGGGGATTCTTACAATCGTCAGTGAAATTACTTAGTCTGCATCAAAAAGGCATGTGCTTAAGTGTTTACATGCCATCACTTATGGAAAAGAAGAAATAAAAATGCAATATAGAAGATTAATAATTAATATACCATTGTTTTAGGAAAGTTTAAAAAAGAACTTTAAATTATGCAGTGAGGTAAACAGAGAAACTACCCATTGGAACATACTGCCAACTTTTGCTGTGTTCATCATAAACAAATAGTTATTAAGTGAAATTTAAAACAGTGATGAACTAAGGTATAATATAGGTCACAGATTAAGCTTTCATCAAGCACAGTAAGTATTGAACAAACTTCTATACAGTATTTTTATTTCTTCCTATCAATTTTCATGTGAGGGCACCTACGAAATGAGCTGTCAGGCTGGAGCAACTAGGCAGGCACCTGTGCAATGCCCAGGATTTTGATGGTTTTTTTGTGATTGTGGTGGTCATAACTAGAAATATTGAAGATTGTTTATTTAGAGTAGTCATTGATATCATTATTTATTTATTTTGGGCATGTAGCTAATTGAAATTATCCAGTAAAAGCATTTGTTAAAAACCTGTTATTTTAAATTTGTGTTGATTTCGCTATAGATTTCCTTTGAGGAATTTTGAATATACCTTAAAATATTATAATTTAGCTTGTTGTTTTCTCTGTGCATGGAAAAAAATGTAATAAATTAAATATTCAAGTATTTTTTTGTTTGTACTAATGTTGAATGTTGTTCAAAATAATTTCTTTCCCTAGTGCAGTTCCAACAAAAAGGAATCATCTTAGAAAAATTTTAATTTTGGATTATGGGAAATTTGTTCTGGCTCTTGCTAATACATAAGTACTGTACAAGATTTATAGTAGACATAATTTTATGAAGATTTGCGATGCGAAGTGATGTAAATATTTTGCTACCCTGGGTCAATCTGCTCTTGTAATTTTTCCATATTGGAATGAAAACAAATACCCAAGTCCAGTCCAACTAATGGTGAAGGGAAAATAAACTTGCAAAAAAATGCCACATGATCCTAAAATTTGAATGTGGAAAGTGTAAAGGAAAAACATAAAATGGGTCATCCTTGTTATGACATAAAGGCTTCACAGAGCTTGCTGGCTGTGTCGCTTCTAATGTGGAGGGCCACAAATTGAAAATCAATTTGTTTTAATAATGTTAATAATATTGAATACTTGTTTTTTTTTAATATTACCATTGTTTCAATGAAATATTTTGGTAAACTATAGTTTTTGACTCTAGTTTTGCATTCAGTCATGATATTTTAGTGAAAAAGTTCTGAAGAAATTCTATGAGCTTGTTAAATCCTTAAACACACTTTTTTAAACAGGAAATCCCTATATTTTTCCCAAATAATGAGCACTTAATCAGGGGTCAAAAAGATTCCCGTCAGTGCTTATAGTTGTGCCAGCAGGCCTGGCACATCTAATGAGAATGAAATTTACTCTAGACAAAACTTAAAAAAAAGATTCCTTTTCCTTTCTTTCAGCATTTGTGGGAGCTACAGCTATTCAACAGAAGCCAGAGTTAATAGTATAGAAGGCTGTAGAAGAGAGAGAGCACATTGCATTTGATAGATAGAAGGTACAAAAGATTGTGATGTGAGGATTTAATATCTGGAGCTTCCAAAAGAGAAAGTATGGTAACAAATACTGACATGCTCAAAGTTTGTGGATTCACTATCAGAATGAATGTTTTAAATTACAATTTATTATACGTGAAGTCAGGATAAATATTTCACTGATTTTTTTCTCTTCTAGTTTGTTTTTACATTACTGGGATGAAATTTCCTGTATTGTATTAAATTATATCATGATTGTGACAAAATTCTTGCTATACATAATTTTAATGGATCGTTTACTATGCATCAAACATTGTTACTAGTCAAATGCACATCAGCCTCAAATGTAAATATTTTTAAGTCCCATTTTTATTTGATGCAGCAACATAAACTTGTCTAATGTATTTCATACATGATACTTGGTGAGCGAAATCCTTGTTTTTAAATAGGAAAATTCAAAATAAATTTCTCAAAGCTTGTAATAAAATCACATTTGAAAATTTTATTTTAACCAACACATCCTTCAGTTGTGGCATTTCCAAAAAGCAAAACAATACTAACACATCATACATAATTATTTACACATCTGCACACTTTTATTACTTGATGAGCCATTCTCAGTTATTAACATCAAATACTCTTCCCCATATTTACATGGATCATCAACATGGATTTACACTGTCATCAAACTCAATTTCATATATATTGAAACACTTGATTATAAAAACAGCTAGCTTTTGTGTATACAAACTGCTGATAAATCATGTACTGAAAATGTCTATAAATAAAAGAATAAGTTAAAATTTTTAATTTTAACAAGATGCCAAAATTTCATGATTACCATAATTAAACATGCGACATGAGTAATAAGAATGGGCAAATAGTTTTCTTTGGCAAAAAACATTTACACCAAATGAATGTTTAATAAATTTATCACAGGCAGTCTATTTTCAACTAAATTTACCATCCGCCACCTATGAAATACAGCTTTAAGCACCAGTATTCATCCTCGATTCTGTACAAATGCTTCTAAAACTAATTGCACGTTAAATATAAATTTAAAACAACAGTCATAGAAATAATGAGAATTTGTGCACAATTTCAATGTTTCCCTGAATTTTTAACTTTGTTTCAACGTTGTTATATGAGAATTGTTTTATAAACTCATGTCCATACCTCCCACATTCTCACACACATTCATGCAACTACATACATTCACCATTATGGATATTTTACAGATCCACATTTCACTTTTAGCTTCTGTTATTAACATTTCATGCTCACTGATCACCATACTGTTGGATTCAACATTATGTACCTATGCCTCTGAAATGCAACATTACTTTCTTCATTTCTTCTTTCATTCATTGATTTGAGATTACATTTCTCTGAGATCTCATTCAAGTACATAATAAAGCATCCTTTCTGGCTTTCATTTGTCATACTTCTAAAAATATCTTGTGACTTTGATACTAATTTTCAGTCCAAGCCACGATTTATGCTACAATAGCAATGAATCCATCAAAAACAAACAAATAATAGATTATGTCCTACACTAAGAGTTTTCTTAAAATGCAGCTAATGGAATCCAATGGTGATGCTTATTTTGTGTTATATACAACCATTAATGTTGCATTATTAAGGTTTGACAATCACTTGCTAACAGAGGTATATCAAGATACACCTTTGGAAATGGGTATTAGGAGGTAAGTCTTAATTGGTGAACCTAATATCTTCACCGTTCCAATCGACATGCTACAGCTGCCACCAAAGCTGCACCTCTCCCACTTCCATCTTCAGACAGCATGATATCAAACTGGAAAAAAGTATAATATCACCATTATTCATCCCAATTGCTAAATAAGGTAGCATTAAAATATGAACCAAAGTGAAAAATAAATAAATATGCCTTCAGGTATCAAACAAATATATAGTTCAAAGAAACTAACTCACTTTAACAGAGTCACCCACTGCTGTGCATGCATATAGGTATATAGTTCCTCGTATAAACATGACCTATGCTGAATGGATGCTACAAATTTTTCTCACTCCCTAAATGGATGGATGAGTATTTCCATCAACTTATATTAATGTGTAATATAATAATTCATGAAATAATTTTATCCCCATAGCATTTGTATTTCTCAATGATATTTTCAAATATGGAGTGTTTCATGACATTAAACTTCCTCTGAGTGTCCACTACATAACTTATCTGTATGTTTTGAGTAGAAAGGCATCTGTTGTCAAATTTTGAATCTTATGAACTTAAAGCCTGAGAAAATGGCTAACTTTCACAGTTTAAAAACAATAATATCAGTGTAATAGCTACCCATGTACCATATCACACTGCATATTTAATTAATGAAAAGTCCCATAGTAAACGTCCTGGTGTATTGAGTGATAAAAATTAATTTAAAATCAATATGTTAATTAAAGGCACCTTTTTTTTCATTTTGAAATGTGAAGGTATATTATACTCTTGATACATTTCTAATTTCTATAGTCTACCATAAAAATTTTCTTTCCATTTCATATGAATTAAGTTTCCACCTATTGCAGGGTTTAAGGAACTAAAATTACAAATTATCATTTATGTAGTTATATATATGATTAGGGTGGTTATCACTCTAAACGGAATTGAGAAAAATCTCAAGGCAATTCAGAATTACCATCATATCTCAAAAAACTTTTTTTATGGGCAGTAAGCAAGGAATGCTTTTTTGATTTGAGACCTCACTAATAATCCATATTCAATTCTGGAATTCTCAAAGCCACTTATCATTGGAGGAAATCTTCCTTCCTATAAACTACTTGTATTTTTTCTATGCAGACAAAGTTGGTAGAGGCAAAATCTTTTATTATGGTAGAGAGATGGGTAGAACTTAAATTTCAAGAACAATTTAATGACATATTTATTTGGCATAAATGGAAAAGCACTATTAAATCATTGCAAATTGAATAAGATAAAGTAGATCCCATCAAGAGTATAGACATTAAAACAATCAGAAGACTCAAGACTACATATGTAGTATGTAACCATAAATGATTTATGAAATTAAACAAAAATATTGAATCCAGTGAAAATTTTTTTTTTTATTTATGAAACATTTCTTGCATGATTGTCAGAATGCTGCACAGTGATACGATAGCTAATGTTAAGAAATAGGTGTGTATATTGAGAAATTAAGATTGTGAAAATATCATACATCAATGATTTTGTTTAATTCTTTCATTGGCTTATTTTGGTTGTTGTCTCAGTTTAAAATTTTATTCATGTTTATCTGCACAATTTTTCAGACACTACATCTATTTACAATTAAATTGAGTAATGTATTACAAAAAATGTTTAACTGGCACATACCAATCTCTAGTTGAGTTACAAGGAATTTCATTTGGCTGATCTAAGACTACTGTGTGAGAGAATGGCTACCATTTTCCAATTAGCAAAACTTCTTACTTCTTGTTCCGCCAAAGGGAGATGCATATGTACTCAGAATCTCAAATACCCCTTTTATTTAGAGAGAAATTTATTTCTTGGGCAGCAGCAGATATTTCATTTTCCTGTATTACCAAATGTGACAATATGAGCATGTAGCTATTGTTTCCAAAATTATCCATACCGTCGTCCCGACATAGATATGAATCTCGGAACACGTGTCGTATATTTGATGCCCCCTTGCAACCAATCCCCCTCTCCCCTAAAATGTGTTACTTTATAAAGTTCTTGATAGGGACACGGAAGAAATAGAATATCATTAATTTTCATGATGCTCTTTAATATTAATAATGATAGTCCCATGATCAATCAAAAGAATTTGCGACACCCTGCTAAATATGTAGTCAAGTTGGCTTCCTAATAATCATTCCCTCACACTGAAAAAAGGTGGATTTCATTCGAGATATTTTGTTAACCAATTTCAGGATTTAGTGTGTATTTGTTTCAATGTAGTTACCTGAATGTGAGGGCTGAGTTCTCCAATTTTCAGCATCATTAGATCATGGAAATGAGGGTGAAAACGGTATACAGAACCATCAACAGCTACTGTAACATCAGTTTCACCCATCCGGTCAAGCAGACAAGACACACCAGCTGATGTTAAGAATGCAGCTCTCCTTGATATGCACTCACACACATACCTAACCGCTGCACAGTCACGATCATTAGCATGCCCCAAACCCAGCTCTTCCAGAACTTGCCTGCAGCTGTTGTATTCACCTTTCCTTTCCCTGTAGCAAAGAGGGGAGCTTTTGTTTTAGTGAAAGCCAAATTTTCCACTGATGAAAATCCAACAGTCTTCATTTAATTTGTTAACATGAAAAATGTTACATGTTTTTCTTGACTGAATTATTGGACATTAATGAAATGCGTGCACTTTAAAATAATGAAGTTATCCAAAAGTTAGCTGTCTTCAAGTGCACATACATCAGCAGTTATGTTAAGTTCATCAAATATATTAAACAGGTACTTACCCTTCAATTTCTGAAACATATTTTGTGAAGAAGTTTCCTCTTTGGAATAACATATCTGAGCCATGCCCTCCAAGAATTAAATTTTCCTGAACAAGCTTGACAAGGACTAGCCTCACAAGTTCTCCCATGTACATACCAGATATCATTTTCTCGAATCTATAAAATCAATTATTGCACAAATTAAATAATGTCATTAGACATGAGGGCTTTTGGCTCTCATTTATTTTTTTTTATCATTTAAAAACATTCAATTAAAAAATGAATCTGCATCAATGAAAAGTAATTCATGTAGATAAATGTATCCATTAAAATTTAACTTAACTGCTTGGTTAAGGTCAACCTAATTTTTAGAGCTTTTAAATAAAAATTTGTTTGCAATAGATAAAAAAGTTACTAACTGTTGTTTTCCAGAATTAATAGAATTTTGATCAATTTCATCATCATACTCTGTGCGTATAAAATCAAGGACACCATTATCTCCAAAAGCTCCCCATTCAGTGTTGATAACCATCTTCTGAGGGGCTTTTGGCCCCTTTGAACCCTTCCATGTTCCAGTATTTTCTAATTTTTCCACGTAACAAGCGTTTGCTCCAGTTCCTATCAGTAAAATAAGACAGTAATGTAATAAAATTGTACCCCCTCGATGCAAATATTCTCTAATATTTAAAGTATCTAAGTAAATGATTTTTTAGGTATAAAGAAACAACCTCCACCATATGCTAAATCTAATCCAGATTCCAGTAAATTAATAATGTTTACATTCAAAAATTATTTGTTGTATCCATACATAAGGATGTCAGAAAATGAAAGGCCAATGCAAAGATTAAATGATATTGTCAACAAGTACCTCAATCACCAATAGGTTTCTTGCTATTGCTACAGCTCAGAAGATAAGTCAATTTGCGAACTTCAAGTCAATTGTACATTTTTGCGAACTGAATATATTAAATTTTTCACAGAATGAACTTAATGAATGAGAGTAAATTCAAATACATTTTTCTTATCTAACCTTCCAAAATTAGTCTTTTTCACATATATTTTGGCATTATATTTTTTTTACTATTTTGAGTCTATACGGGGTAGTAAATAGCATTGAAAGATGAGATAAAATACCTAAAATGAGTAATGTATTGGCATTGAACATCCCCTGGTCTACGTTGAAATAAATTAATTGATTTTGAAATTGCAAGAACTCGAACTGTACTAGACTAATGAGCTTACCGCTTTGAACTGGCTTTCACTTGGTAGTGACCAATAGATAGTTACCTTTTCTATTAAGCAGTATGCATCCATTTCACATTCAAACAGCTTAAAACTCTAAATAAAATATGTACAACAAACTGCTGGTACCCATTTCTCAGCATATTTTACTCATTTTAAGGAAAATCACTGGTATGACCACTACAAATAAGCTAAATATGTACCTAAGAATTATAACGGCACGTTCTGAAGTTTAATCCTCATTATTGTTCAAGATGGTATTAGTCAACAAAAGACATTTATTTAATTAATTACCTCAAGAGAGTGTTGCAAATTGTAGTTGCAAAGCATGCCCTTTCATAGTACCAATTAAAATTCAAAATTCCATTTTACACAGGTCAGTTTTTTGAACAATTAAATTTGTTTTAAAAAAATATGTACAATACACTCACCTACAATTACACCAACTCTGCAATTATGCTTCTTATAAGCACATGACATAAGAGTTCCCGTTGTATCATTTAAGACAGCCATAATATCTATTTTAATATCCTGTAAAAAACATTCTTACAAATTAATGTGTGCTCAAGTTTTTAGCACTTTTTTCATAATTAGTATGTTTGCAATAATTCATGCATATATATACTGATTCATAAATTGATAATAGTTACTTACTCCACGACGCTTAATAGCATCTTTCAGCATTTGGACAACATCCCTTCCTTCTGCACCGGCACATTTGAAACCTTTTGTCCATGTAACTAGTGTAGCCTTAGTGAGACCCTCTTGCTGGCAAGGAAAGCTGAAGGTGAAACCTAGGGGTAATTCTTCATACAGAACACCTTGTTCTTGCATGAAATTTGCCATGCACTCTGCTATATGATCAAATAGCTGTAAATAAAATATAAAATAATTAAACATGGTGAAAAGTACTTGAAATAGCAAAATGATATAGCAATAAGTGATGTAAGCATATAAAAATATTAATTTCGAACTAGACATCTGTTCATTTTTTCAATTAATACAATTCCTTGATAGTATGGTACATATGTGTCAATGGAGCTCTTGCCCAAGGCAATTCATAATACTCTTATAAATTGATTTTTCTTAGTTTATATAACATTCATGACTTACATAACATGCAAGCCACTATGGAATACTACTTAACAGTCTTTGCCATTTGTAAAGTCATTCTTTAAAGTTAGGCCATTTTCATGCTGTCTACTCTGTGGTTTTTGGTGTATACTTCCCCTAAATTGACCCTTTTGATACCAGCCTCTTGCAGGTAAACTGCAAATACAGCCAAGCTCAATTCCATTAAGTTTGTGAGACTTAATTTCACATTACTTATACAAGTACTTAATCTTAATTAATGAAGTCCATAATTATGTAAATGTTGATGATATATTTGAGGTTTACTGTCTATAGTTTATTGGCTATTGTGGCATAAAGGCACATATCTCAAAGAAAACAAAGTAGCTCAAATGGTTGACTGGCAGTAAAAGGGTTAAACTAAAATTTGCTTTTTATTTCAATACATTTTTAAGCATGCTAGTGCCTTAAATTTCACACATAGGCAACAGAAAGCAACATTGATTTCTACCATTTGATATGTGGAATGGCCCCAATTTCTAATAAGCTCACTAACCACTGTCAAAAAATCTGGCTAAACTAGCTACATAGGTACTGGACATTACATGACTATTTGATTGGTTTTTAAGTTACTCGATATTAATTTATAATTATAGGATACATTTTCCTAAACCAAAATGGGATGAAATGTTTTATACCTCGAGATTACTTCATTATCAAATGGCAAAGGTAAATTAATAATCAGGAACAAGTAAACGTGAATCTTCTATAGTAATCCTCCAGGTTGAACTGCCATTTAATTTTGCAGAAAAGGCTTCAAGTTCAAGTACTTGTGGGCTACACATTATTGTAATTAGCTTTCCACAGGAAGGAAAACAATATTTGCTAAAAAATTTAGAGAAGATACGAATAATTATTTTATTTTTCCTGAGGAGAGTTTTATCACCAGTTATGGTAGAAGGCAGTATGTATTTCTCAATCTCTGAGGTTATCATTATAGTCGTGTCATTTTGAAAAAACAATGACAAAAGTGGACAGGTGACATTTTATGCCAAAAGTTATTAAATAAAAAAATTGAAGTAAAACCATTATGATGAATGTCAAAATATCCCACTTTGGGGGAAGCATTTTGCAGTTATCACTGTAGTTTGTTTGGACGGTGTGTAACCACTGGGTTCTTCCCAAATCAAGCCTTCACACACAAATGTTCTTATTGATGACCTTAGACAACCAAAATATTGATATAAGAGTTTCTAATAATATTCCTGTTGGCTTCGGAGATCACACCTCCATATAATTCACTTTGGGTTGCCTAGTTTTACTCTGTTTCCTCTGTATTTCATGTCAGAATGATTACAAAGTAGGAGATTATGAATACTTCAATGAAAATATCATTTCTTAATACAAAAGTAACACCTCATTATAAAATAATTATACATTAAAATACATACCCCTTCTCCAGTGCCAAGCATAATACTTTGAGGAACTGCATAAATTTTTGATTTCATATCGAAGCAATTTTGCCCCAGGTGGATGAGAAGAACTCTGAAGTTGGTTCCCCCAAGATCAAGAGCCAAGAAATTTCCTCTTTCTGTAATTAAAAAAAAACTAATTACCTCTCTGAAACCATGAGATGCAAATTAGTATGTTACATTTCATATTTAAATTACATCATAATTATTGTGGGAAGTTATTAGACTAGGTACTTCAGCAGATTAATTTAGAAAAGATAAAGGAAATATTTGGGTTCCATCATCAGCCTCTAACACACTTCCAACTTTTCCTGCCACATCACATCCCAATGCACTAAAGTTTCAGGTTCAATTACATAAAATCCAAAACTTGTATTCCTTTTCCCCCTAATGCCCCCACCCCAACCCAGTTAACGATCTTGACATTTTCTTAACTTGATTTAATTTCAGTCATTTTATTGTTAGTATTTTCCCTTCTTGTCTGTGGTAAGCTTAAGTGCTAATATAGCTTCTCTACACTTTTTACTGACCCAAATTAGTCATTATCTAAAAATAACTCTTTCTGTGGTTCTCCTCTCCTGTTTATTATTCTTTTTAAGATCTTCCGCTCATGTGTCATCAGACTGATGGCATGAAAATTTTCACACACATGCCCTTTTTCTGGGAATATATAATATTTACATTTTTCTTGAGGTCCATTGATACTTTTTATGAGACACATCTGGTTCATAGAGCTTTTTTGAAGTCTTCTCTGAAGCAGAAGCTGATTATGGGAAAAATTTCACATGTATACCATTTTTATGGAAAAATGTCCTCAAGGTTTATTGATTTTATATTTAAGGTTTTTTATTTGACACATCTGGCTTGCAGCACTTGTTTGAAGTCTTCTCTAGAGCAGAGGCTGATGGAGGGAAAAGTTTCCCATGCACATCATTTTTAGGAATGTATGGGCACCCTGCACATATTCCTAATTTTAGAACTACATAATATTTACATTCTTCTTGAGGTCCATCGATATTTTTTATGAGACATCTGGTTTGTAATGATTGGTTGAATTCTTCTCTGAAGCAGAAGTTGATGATGGGATAACTTTCACATCCATACCCTATTTTTTGGAAAAATATAATGGTTACATTCTTAGAGTTTTAAGGGTCATGGTAGTCCAGTGGTTAGAGCGCTGGGCTGCTCACCGGAGGGCCGGGTTCGATTCCCGGTGATGCCTCTTGGCACCCTCAGCATCACCCAAGCTGTGTA
>LYUA01000085.1:878907-891450 GCA_002093875.1 Calopteryx splendens | reverse complement strand
CACCTCTCTTTCCTCCTCCGCCCTCCGACGCCCCACAGTTACTCGGAATCAATGGCGCACGTGATCGAAGTCAGCTTGCGCCCGCCTCTCCGCGCACCTATCATCCCCGGCCGACTTTTCCTTCAACAGCCTCTGGGACGTTCCCCCGAGACGATCCCACTTTCCGGGGAGTAAAACCCGGGAAAGCCTTCCTTCCTATGCGAAAAACTCTCGCGGAGCGCGCGCACGCAGTTGTTCCTCCTGTTCATCACTTCCCCGTGACCGCAAGGGCTTCCCCCCCTCTGCCATAGACGACGCGCCCCCAGCACGTGCCCGTCGCTGGTCGTCCGAAGCGCGCTTACGTGCGCCACGACAGTGAACCGGTATTCGGTTCTTTTCGCTTCATGACCAAGTCCGCCAGGTAACATAATTGCACCGCATGGTTTTCATGCGAGTTAATGAGGATTTAATTTGGCACTCGATTCTTCCACCCCCTCATAAATCAAAGTCTTTCTTTACACAAAAAGTTCCAAAATGATGCTCCTTATTATCCGCTGTTGATGTCACTACCGACATAACTATGTTTTGTGTAAAAGTCCTTCAAGGATCGGGTTCTAACGGATATATTTGAGACTGATAAGATAGCCATAGATTATCATTTCGTATTCAAAGGTAAAAAAAGGTTTCAATTTAAAGTTAAACGGATATCGGGCGGAAACATTTATCTGAAATTAAAGTTTAGGTAATATATTTAAGGTGCGTAATAATTTTTATTCCATAAAATACGTTGGTTCACAGAGAGATTCCTCTAGGATTAAAATGCATCATCTGAAAAGTGATTTTAAAAGTTTGTTTTATAGAAATACAAAAATAATTGATTTTATATTATATGTGAAAATTATTTAGTCACAAGTTACTTCGGTTGTTACACTGTACGGGTCCCCGAACAAGGACTTAAATCACTCTGCTTACATTATTTTTTTTAACGCATAGAAATTTTCCCTCTCTCGTGAGTCATTCCACGTTTGACCTACATAACTCCGTTTCTATTGTTCACGCCACTTTTTGATACAACATTTTAACTCATTCGACCTTTTCAATACCTTAATGAACATATATAGATCAGAAACCTTTCACGAGATCAATTTGATCATCTAGCATCAGTTTGCGGGTAAAGGGCCAGGTTTATGGTTTACTGTGTTAAATGAATGGATGGAATGTTTGCGGGTATTTTAATTTGGATATTGGAAAGTAATAACAGAATTTTTGTATTTTTCCTTTTCACTCCATGATGACAAGTCTGTCGTAATCGAGTCTATTTACACGTGTTTCTGGGCAGAAGATAGTCAAGACTCCCGTAGATTAAGCGCTTATCAGTCTTCGACTGAAAAAAATAATTTATCTGCAAATGGTAATAACTCAAGAGTTGAGGTATTGTTAAGGTAACCAATGCCTCTCAAAATAATTGCAAACGGTATGTTTCACTAGATTGATACATATATTTAAGTCATAAAGCTAAATATTGAATTCTCTAAGCCATGATTTTAGAGGAGAATGCGGGTGCTTCAAATCCCAATGTATTTTATTTCAATCACTAAGCATAAGAGGGCATTTATATAAGTTGGTCTTATCATTGAATTCACCTTCAACGCTGTATCCCAATGGTAGACGTACACTGACGAGTGGGGTAACCACATTTGAGAAACTAGACTCCGTACACTAACATAGGGAAGATAATTACACTATCAGTTCTGAAAAATATACACGTGAATAATTATATGGTAAAAATGTCTATGGCAATATCAAATGCTGTAAAAATGAATTTAATACTGAAATCAGAATGCTTATACCAGGAAGAGAGAGGGGGTATCACCACGATTGCGTCAGCCTCACCCGACTCTTTCAGTCATTAAAGTAAAAATCTACGCTAATAGTTATTACCACGGGAGCCAAAATGAGTGAGAAAAAGTGTTCAGGTTTCATTCGGTGCCAGGTCGAATGAGGATAAAACTCAGGGAATCCAATACAATCAAAGAAAAAAATACTCTTAGCAAAGTGGCACACAAGCTACCCAGTTCCTCCCCTTCGGCCGACATTTACAGCGTAGGCAACCGAAACCACTAGATGCAGAAGCTCCGTTATCCGCGAACAATACCATGGAATAACGTCAAATAAATACCTCGTAAAAAATGAGTCAACAAAAACAACAAATATTACGACTAACATAAATATAATTAAAAGAACTAAATTATTCATTTCCTTAAGATAAATAATAATCGAAGTTAGGTACCTAGGTCGTGATTACAAAATAATATCCGTCTCAGCCGTCGAAGAAAAAGAAACATTTGGAGAGGAGGAAAAGCAAAGAAGCCCATGTGATGGCAGTGATGGTAATACAGCATGACGAATGAGGAAATTGATGTGAAGTTCACAAAAGAGGAAGATGGGTAGCTTTAGTAATTGGCATGCTACGAGAGATAACGGGAATAACCAGCATAGCCATAGTCTACAAGTACTCTCTCGATCAATCAACGTCCTTTGGATACCTCGGCACATTTTCCTCAAGATCGTATAAAATTATCATCTCCGACATCAATGCATATTTTTCCAATGGTTCAGTTATTTAGATGCTTTTTTTCTCCTTTAACAGGAACAGCATGGTTGTCAAGTGGGCAGAGCGATCGACTACTGGAGAGGCCCGGCCCTGGAGATGTCTCTGACCCCCCACTCCAAAGCCCTATCGGAGTGATTTCCTGGATACTAGATTTTTTTCCGGAAACTCCCAAGTGGTACAAAGTAAAGTAACTTCCCCCCTAACCCGAATGCCTAACTTTCTCTCGGCAATAAGGTTTAGTACGTGGTGGTCTCTGGTCTCACCAATCAATAACAAAAAAAACTTTGGGACCAATGCTATCAAAAGTCCTTTTAAAATATCATTTAATGTCAAGTGATCTTTTTCATTGCTCTATGACGCGAGCCTAATTATTTTCCTTGAATTTTTTGCTGTGCGTAGTAAGTAAGATGAATGGATGAATGAATGGATGGCGAGCACAGAGAACTTGGCACGATGATCTTAATTGGCATTGCCGAAACCGCAGACCCTGGAAACACATTTTGAGCACGACAAGGCTCCCGAGTCCATTGCTCTCAAAACACGTTAGACAATGCCAGCAGCAAATGGAAGAGCAGCTGACCGTGAATTCAATATAGGAGTAAGATAATTTGACTGAACGGAGAGGAGATTCAAAGGAGGAAAAATAAGTAAAAATAAAACAGCGCTGCTTGATCCAGTCTTCCGAGGAATAATATATTTTGAAATGTGTATTTTTTTGTTTAAGGCGGAAATTTTTCAAGCTCCCAACTGACAATTTAGATTATGGCACAAGATGATGCAAATCGAAAATGCATTACGTGGGATTTTCCAACGCGATATTCTCCTGCGACTCATCCAGACAAAGCATGAGTCGGCTAAGGGTGAAAGAGTTAAAATGTGCACTTCCGTCAAGCGAAACACGTAGGCATTGAGCAGTAAGAACAAAAATTATCTACAAATAAGTAATAAGCATGCAAGGAAACTAAATTCTCCAATGCATATTAGGAAAGATAAATAAATTGATCTACATTTGAAAAATTGCTAATTGAAAAAAAGTACGAATTGCAAAAGTTTATTCCACGCAAGACTGAATCAAGCTGCGCATTTCTCACTCATTTTGTCAACTTTGAATCTCCGCTTATTGTAACCTCTGCTGGTTTTCGCTGAAAAACACGAAATATGCATTTTATGAATATGAGGCTCTGGAACTAAAATAATTTAAATTATACCTTTAAGTCAAAGATCGATTGTGCTCTTCCAATTATTTACTTTCTACAGTGAAGCTTAATCCAGCTGCGCTGCATTCGTAGTAAAATAAAAGTCATATAAGTAAGGTAGGCATTTAATCTCACCTTCAAAATTCTCGGGAAGTAAATAATTTTAGAGCATAGTTTCGAACAAATCAGAACACAATAGTTACTTTATTGACATGAAATTTACGATTTTTACAGAATGCAAGAGTTAAATTCTGTGCACACTGTTAGTATCCCTATCCGCTATCCTCCTTTCTTCATAAATATCTGGAAGCTAATTTATTTTATTTAAATAATTCCTCAATAAATTCGGCAGTTTCCATATCACTGATCCCCAAAAAAGAAAAATATATTGGCTCCGGAATAATTCAAAATTTCTTCGTGGAAAAATCAAAGTAAACTAATATAAAATTAACACGAATACAATACGAAGGCTGAGATTGTGGACTTCTTTTAGCCCGCATATTCCTGATTCAAGGCCAGCTTGTACATGATTCAATGACAGGTACTCACAAAATAAAGCCAGAAGATTTTAATGCATTAGAAATTGAACGAAAACAAACGAAAGCCAAGTTCGATCAAATCAATAGGTACTCTTCGAGTGATGATCATTTAAAAAGAAAGATTACTTGATCAGCCTCAGAAGTAGATTGGGCACAAAATAAAATCATTTAGAGAAGGAAGAATTTGCTGTAAAAATTACATAAAAGTTAATCGCTTCCATCCTATCAATTACTTTTAATCAGTAACCTGAAAACTGCTTTGAGTCTCCCCTGTAATGACCGCGAAACTACAGTAAGATCTACTTTGTTTGGGCCGAATATATATTTAAAACTTATCCCGTTATAGCAGTGCAAAATAAATTCATTAGATTGATAATGAGCGATAAAATAATAGATCCTTCTTTTTTCTCATTTAAAGACATGAACTCTTTCCCTCTTAGATATTTATCCATTTAGTTTTACGGGTATTCTTAGCTAGAGGAGAAAATGTTACTGGCAGTGGGAATGTCACATGCCAGGGAAGAAATTCGACTCCTTTTGTACCACAAGGCAATTCAACCGGTTACATTTGCAGATTGTCTCCTCGAAGTCAGTTAAAATATCTTTTGAATTGGCTTTTTTCTGATAGTAAAATTGAAGAGAATATCTTATGTATATAACTTATATTCTATCACCAATTTTCCACAGTACACTGCTTAGAAATATATCAGCCCAAAATATATCATTATGCATGTATCAAAATGAATGCTCCTTACCCAACATTGAGAATCGCTGCGAAGAAATAGAAGAAAATATTGAAGAAGGGAGACACCGAAAAGGCTAGAAAAAGGGCATTTCGGAGAAAGAAAATCTAGATGATGACATGACATTGAAGATGAAGACGTTAGAAACAGATGGAAGGAATACATCCAAGAGCTATATGGAGGACCAAAGCCCTTGGGAGAAGAATAAAAGGACAACGAGGTGGAAGAATACGATAGGAACCAAAATATTCTGAGGAGTGAGTTCGAAAGAGCAGTGAAAGATATTAAGAAACACAAGGCGCCTGGCGCAGACAAAATCAGCGGAGAAGCAATCAAGGTTCTCGGATAGAAAGCTGAAGATATCCAGTACGATATTATCAAGGACAGCTATGAAAGTGGAAGATTGGTGGAGGACTTAGGAGAAGTATAATGATTGCAGAGAAGAGAAGACCGAGAAATGCGAGGAGCACCGTCTTACCACGTTGAAAATGCTAACACGGATGAGGAAGCCGAAGGATCGAAGGAAAAATTGAAGAAGTTCGAGAACCAATTAGGATTCAGGAAGAACAGAGGAAGGAGAAAGGCCATCTCAGCCTGAGGATACTCGTGGAAAAAATTATTCATGTGAACAAGCCACTATGTCATTCATAGATCGGAATAAGGCTTTTGACAACGTTCAGTGGAGCAAGGTGCTCAAATTGCTGGGAAAACTTTGAATGACTACAAAACATTATAGAAGAATAATCTACCAACTCTAAAAGGACCAAGTTGCTACAATGAGAGTGAAAAACGGAAGAAAAATAAAAAACAAGATTAAAAAAGTTAGACCAGGATGCAATACGTCATCAGCACTATTCAAGATGTACTTGGACGAAGCAATAAAAGAAGCACAAGAAGTGGCATCAAAGGAATTAAGGTGAATGGTGACGAAGTAAACATGCTCCACTTCCCAGATGAAATCGCAGTCAAAGCAGAGAATCGAGATGACCTATAGTCATTACTAAATACAAAGGATAATATGGTTCAAGAATATAGCATGGAAATGAACAATATGAAAAATAATATACTAGTGTGCGGAAGAGACAGCACGAACATCAAACAACTGCTATGCCCTCTGAAGATTAAGTTACAAACAAGGAAGAAGTACCAGAAGTACGTCAAAGCAATCGTATGGAGTTTGGTACTTGACGGATCAGAGGAGATTTCTAAAGATCAAATGGACGGATAAAGTTAGAATTGAAGAAGAATACAAAAGAGCGGAAGAGGAAAAGATCATATGGAACACTATACGAAAAAGAAGTGCCAGGTGGTTCGGTCACAACATGAGACATAAGGATCAAGGGGAAAGTCACACGAGGAAGAAAAAGGGATAACTATGCAGGTCAAATAAATAGGGACGTAAAAAAGGAGTGGAGGAATGTGGAGTGAAAGAATATACATGGAATAGAGATGAATGGAGGGCTGTACTCTGCCAATTTAAGGATTGAAAGACTATTATGATGATGACCCAATGTCTAAGTAAGTTTTGGTTTGTTTTTTAAGGCAATGTATAACATCCACTCGGAACACGAGGTACTCCATCCCTCTTGCCCCTAGGTTATTATAATGTATATATGTAATGACATTCTGTAATGGCATATCCGACTGTTCCGAGTATATATTGCATAAATATGTGTACTGGAATAGCCAGCCAAATATCAGATAATATAACTGATGAAAACCCAAACTCCGTTTTCACTCATGGGAACGTATTTTCCACTACTTGTACAAATTTTTCGTCAAATTATGCATTTTAAGTAAAGCAATAGCGGAATCAAATTGTAAACACTAACTTGCGGTCAGGATTCATGCCTGAACCTTCGAGATAATCACTTGATAACACATTTTTAGAAAGGCTTTGAATACCCTGAAAAAATACCGAATGTGGAGTCTTTTGAAGTATGGTCAAAGTGAATGAAAATACTTCTCTCGGTTTACCTTTCCCGGAATTGACCCACGACGACGGGTATTCATGCTTTAGTTTCTGGAAGTCTTATTTATCACCATGAATAGTTTCCACCGTTCATTGTGCCCACAGCATAACATATTAACTCGAATTGAGAATTGCGTCGACAAATGTTGACTACATATAACCTGGTATAGAAGTTATTTACATTCACTTTAACTTCATCATGAACAAGGAAATACGGTAAATCCTATTCGAAAGCACTCAGTAAGGATTCTCCAAAAGGAATAAGGAAAACTGGCGCACTCACGTTTTTGTATGCTTATGTAACTGCAGGAAATCTTTGGAAAGTCTGTTGATTCGCCAATTTGTCATTTACAAAAGTGGATGTAATAATTTTGAAAGATATCTCATAACATTTGGGAGAAACATGAAACGCAATCTCTACCTAAAGTGTTTGTTTTGCTTTCGAAATTACATGACTGTTCAAAATCAAAGGACAATTTTAACGTGAAAGAAAAATAAGCGCATTTCCTCGAGAAGGTAACATCACAAATGAACACGATTGTTACGAAAAATGCGTGATGGGCTAAGTTTATAGTTATTGTGAAAATAAATGCTATCGAAAGCCCGATTTTTCGAAATGTATTCATGGCAGCATTGTCAACAATGTCGACGAAAATAACCCTTCGCCAAATATTTTTCGCCTTAAAATAACGAAGTGGATGTCTTTTCCAGTCGGTTGAAACAAAATGATTATTTTTTAACAATTAAAAGCTCACACAACGTTGTAACACTGAGGTAAAAGAAAAATGGAGCAATGTTCGGAGCATTCTGGGTTCATTACTTTTCGTAGTATGTTACATACACAGAGTAAGTACACAGATTCGTAAAAACTTATGTATAGAGCTTAATTTTCTTAGAATGTGAATCGCGATCGATGGCAGAATTGAAGAAAGTTAGATTGGAAGCTATGGAAATGTGGCTCCACGAAAAAGAATGACACTAAAATTAATAAAAAGTAACAAATGTGAGTAAAAATGTAGCCGGAGTAGTAGTAGTAAGAAATTCCTCAAAAAGAAGGTGAAGGATGTCGATGAAAAAGACGTACACGAGGAAAACTAATTAAATTCATCCTACTTTACCGAAGACCATAACTGAAGGAACCATAAAGGGGAAGAATTACAGATGAAAGCCGAGGATGAATTACGAGAAGAAGGATTTCGTTTCACAAAGCTGTAAGTGCATTTATTAGTCTTCAAAAATCAACATAAATGCTATATATAACTTATTAAACCATACATCCCATCAAAAAAAGAGCATGATAAGCATCGGAACAGATTGTTTGTAATTTGGTGGTGCTGTATCATCAAACTATTACGACTCGCGAAGGTAGAACTCTCTTGGCTTATAGCTTTGGAAATTGTGACATTAGAACGAGGAACTATGAAGGGATGAAAAGACTGGCAGTATAGTGGATAGCTTAGAGAGCTGCTGCAAACCAATCCTCGGATTGATAACCCATGCTGATACCATATATACATGTATTCGAGGTTGCATGTTTATACACGTGCATCTGCAACCTGATAGTGACGGAGTCACGGGGTCAATCAATTATAGAATGGCATGTGCGAGTTCACGTCACAAACGGAGAGATGGATCGCCAGAAACAAACACTTTACATCAAACAAATTACACATGAAATTCTCGAAGCCAGAGATGCACATTCTGAATGTGTAATTGAGGTAGACCAATAAAAATATCATCATCATCTCTGGTCATCAATCTTGGTTTTTCACAAATCTCCATTCAATTCTTCTATCGACTAACTTATTCATGCCTGCATACTTCTTATACTTGACGCCTGTCATTAATTATTCCACAAATCTCATCCATTTCCCTCTGTTTAAATCATTGCTCATTTTTCCTCGACGACTGCCTTCATTAGGCTATCATGCCTCAAAATGTCTCTGACATAGTTATCCTTTATTCTATTCAGTTTTATCAGGTTGAACTTCTCTCCTCCTCTTCTTAGAAACTTTTCGTTAGTTTTTGGGTCCAACCACTTGATTTCCATCGTCCTCCTATATCGCCACATTTCTAATTCTTCCGTCCTTTTTTCTAAATTTTCCATGCCTCACCGTAACAGAGAAACACAAACCAGATACGTGATTTAACGTAGTTCTTCCTCCAGTTCCAAACTTACGTTGCCGGAAGTCAGCAGATATTTCTTCTGAAGGAAGGTCTTCTTTACCTGGGCTATTCTAATAATGATTCCCTTCTGGCTTGCTGTTCATTTATTGTATTTCTGTGATTGCATAGTATTTTTTTGCTTTATGAAGATGGAGAGCACATCCTAGCCTTAATCCTTTATTCCTGCTTCATCATTACTAGCTCCTTATTTAACTACAGCTACCTATTCTTCGTATGGGTTGTGGACCACTTTCGTATCATAAGAAACTCAATTACCTTCAGAATAAGAAGCATTTTACTCAGATTGCAAGTCAACTCAAACAAATTTCTCATCGAGTGATATCATAGAAGTCATGAGATAATTAATATAAAGGAAAATGGAATGCAACCAGTATGTGTTTGTTTGGTTTGCGGATTCGAAAAGGTCCTTCAACAGAGGAGCTATGCACACTTATTGAAAGTATTGCACAAGATGAGAGTCGAATGAATGGATATGATTCTGATATAAAGCCTCTACATCTCATAAATCACAGGTGAGGGTAGTGGATAGAGAATCGGGATGACATTAAGACCGGGATGTTCATCATTGCCCGTGCTTTTTAACACACACAGAATAAAAGATAAGAGACATTGAAAGGGCTGGAAGCAGAAAAAAAATGCGGGGAGTTGATTAAGCCCGGTAGATTTGCGGATGATAAAGGTTTAGTTTTTTTTCAGTTGCAAAGGGATTGCAGCCATTACACTGAGCACTTCCCAGGATGAGAGTGATGAGATAAAAATTATTAAAAATCAGCAACGATTAGATTATAAATAAATGGAAAGACTAAGTTAGACATCAGTATTCTCCCTCCTCATAAGTATTTCCTTTTATTTCATTTATTTCTCTTACTTTAGGAATACTTAACATGAAAATGTGCTGGGAAAAAATGGCTGGAATAGGAGAAAAATTACGTAAGCGAAAGAAGCATCCGCAGAGAGGAGGGACATAATGAGATAACACGGTCTTTGTGGAAAGAAGATGAGCGTGGGTTGCAAGCTTTTGAAATGTCGGGTTGGGGAAGACAAACTAAACAGTGTTATGCATGGTAGGGGAAGAGAGGAAATCGGAGGAAATTCGAAGAAGGCAGGAAACGTTTATGCGAGAGAAATTATCCAATAGGTTATGAGGTATCGAAGGTCGTCAAATAAGGAAGAATGTTATGTTAGGCAAGCAAGGCAGAGGGAGGAAAAAATAGGCATTTTAGGTGGCGTGAAGGGAGGAAGAAAGTGTATAGACCTTAAAAACTACCTCTCTGATATAATGCTAAAGGTATTTAACTGCCCAGCGCTTTAGTAAGGCTACGTTCTTAAAAGAATAATAAAATGTTGTGTAGTAGGTTTCAGGGTTCATCCAAAACCTACCTCTGATTAATAGATTACCTCCCGATTCCAAATTTCGGTAAAACATTTGGAGAATCTCTTATTTGCGCACTAGAGTTGTAAGAGAAACACCCAAAACATCAGCTGGACTATGTAACGAAAATAGTATAGGATAACTAAACTGGCGGAAAACATTCAACGGAGTTCAAGGAGAAAACGTGCATTCTCCTTGCAAGCCAAAGCCGAAGGCCCACGGCCAACATAATTACCAGGTAGCTCAAGCACTAGGTCACTTGGGGAGCTTTCACTCCGGGGTTAAAACATACAAAAGATTGAGGCTTTCAAAGTACGCTGCACACACTTTCACGTACATGTAGGCACCTGCTACCCGAATAATTCACAGTCACTCAATCCCTAACATTAGATTTTCAGAGAAGGATACTTATTCCTTTGTTTCACCCGTTTTATACAAGGGAGCGGAGCCATCCGCGCTGAATTATTCTGTCTATGAAGTCCTTTACTATTTCTTGCAGTGAGCATCCGTCCTCCTCGCCGCAATTTACAGTGGCGTATATTTCTTTCTATTCCATCCCGAATGACCCTAGAATGATAGTGGATCTCTTTGATAATCACTTTAGTTTTTTCGAAGTCCAGTTCTAGGATAGGTAAGGCGCTTCTTAGTAGAGCCATACCCTCAACCAAACCTTATCATCTCAGCATTCCATGTCGTGCGTTCCTTCATGATGCATTGGGACTTGCATGCATGGGGAAACTTGCCCTTCTGCTTGCCCAGGTGTCTGACCTTTTTCTTGCAGCAGGCGAATCTCGAGTTCACGTTACTCCTGCAAGGAATCCTCGTGATTCTTAACGTTGCCCCTGGAACGTGGAGTAGAGCTGCAGTGGCGTTGCTCGTGGCATGATTGGACTACAGTCCGCCTCCCCCGTCCCCAAACTTTTACTCCCACAAGAATAGTTGAGTATGTGAAGTACTATTGGCGATTTCGTCCAATGTGAAATTGTAATTTTTCTTCAGAAAAATAGCGACAAAAAATAAATTATCGGCAAATCCAATAATAAACATATCAATAGAGCTTTTGGACGGGGGAACTAAATTCTTCACGTAAAGTCGGTAAGAAAAAGGTCAGCATTACCCATCCTCCACTCCTCTTACCCGAAATTATTTTAAAATACTATAGAGCTGCATCCGCTGGAGGCCTTAACGGAAGTAATTCTTTTCCTAAGTTTTTCCCATTCTCTTAAAAAACAATGGCATTTTTCGAGCAAGACCTTCTGTATTTTAACCATTTCGCTCTAAGACTCCAATCAGTTGCAAATTATTTTCCGCCCCATAAATATTACCTATGGATCAGGCAGAAATCAACGATTGCAGGGAACTCTGTAGCTAGGCCCTCATCGGTAGGTACCTAGCAAGTTTGAACATAAATGAGGAAAAGTTTCATTAAAACTAATTTTAATTTGACATCTCTACCGCTGCGAGAGGCAGGAAAAATAATTAGAAGCTATGACAACGTGGTGCCACCCAAGAATGATTGTGAAAGCTTATGAAGCTTTTGATGTCCATCCAGCCGAGGAATTGCATTAATGTTTGAGCGCAGAACAGGGTCAAAATGAGAAGTACATGAAGAAGTCAATAAGAAAAACAAACATTGAGATTCTGAAAAAGAATGAATACTGACCTAAACCCTAAAGAAGTAAGACACCAAAGAGACTATATGGATCAGTTTATCTATTTGTGCGGGGTAGGGGTTTCGAAGATTTACGTCGGCAAAATAAGCATTTGCAGAGACTGAGGGAATTTTTGACTGGAACTCGAAGACACAAAGACAAGGTTAATAAAGAGTTTGATGTGGAGCATAGAATTGTGGTTTTACAACTTGGTATTTCGTGTAAATGATTAAAATAATGAGAATATAATTTTAATCATGCGAATTATATTCATATATATATATATATA
>LYUA01000085.1:853819-866024 GCA_002093875.1 Calopteryx splendens | reverse complement strand
CAATATAACATGGAATTCTAAAATCAATTTTTTGAAACTATTGGCAAAACATAATTAGCCACGTTCGCATTTTTCGTCCAAAAGTTTCATCTAAATTTCATTGTCTATAAAAACATTTATTTTTTACTTGGTTCAATTATAATGATCTATGCTCAATAAATGGAGTAGATTTTTCACCGCACTGATTTTAACATACTATTTATGGACATCAACGCGAATCACAGACAAAATAATAAGGGACTATCTTGAAAATCGAATACGGGACGACGGATGTCGGAATATTCCAACAATTGACGTCACTTCCTATTTGATTATGGCTGGTCGATCTCTTACGACAAAACACTTTAATGGGTAAAATTTATTTGGAAAATAGAATATCTTGACAAGGGCCCGCATTTAAACAATGTCGATTGGTTGGGACAGATGAGCAATGTATGTCCAAACCAAGCCCACGGAACTGGATCCCATTTTTGTATCCTGTATACAAAACTATCACACCGAGACCATGAAATTGCAAATATTTCAGCCCTTAAAAATATAAGTGCCTCTAACTTTTCCTGTTTTTCACAATTATAGTAAATATGGTTATGAATTTCTGATAAAATGATGACGAAAAAAAGTTTTTTTTAATATCTCACTACAAAAACATTAGCAAGAGAGATATCGTTTTTTGTTATTGATGGTCACCCAAGTTTGGGTCCTTTAAGGTAAAGTGGTTGGCCCTTGTGACTAATGATACCATATTTAACGTGCAAACTTTTTAATTTTCACTACTTTAACTCAGTGCGGATAAGAGAAACAAAATTAGGGGTCATCTGAATGATTAAGTTCAGTGCGTGCATACTCTCATGCGTATGAGAATATCAATTACCATCAATGGTAATTTGCCGGTTAAGGTGGGTTTCTGATGGAAACACGACACCAACATTTCAACAACCAAAACAAACAAAATAAACCGTTCTTAATTTCCGCATATCTTCTGCCTCTCTTTATTCCGTCCAACATCCCAAATCCTTTCCTCCCTCTGCCTTACTTACCGAAAATCCTCCCCTCTATCACTGTCTTCAGCAATCCATCCCCAATCAGTAAGCCGTGCTTTTCCAGCCTTCTTTGGATTTCTCCCAATAACCTTCTCTCCTCCCCTAACATTCCCAAAACCTCTTCGTTTCCCTTCCATCCATTTCACTTTCTCCATCATTCTCCATACCCACGAGAATGTTATATCGAATATCTTTACTAACTAGCGACTCTACCTGTAAACTTTAAATTAATGCTAAGTAGAAATTCATTAAACCTGATCAATTATTGAAGAATGAGTGGGAAGAATTTTTGAAACGAAAACATCAGTCATCCAAAACCTACTTCAAAACTGTTTACAGCTACTCCAATGACGCGAAATGGAATTTTTTTAAATCGTTCTTAAACTTGTTCGACGATTCCTTAAGGGGAAAAATTCCTCATAATCCTCAACCCCCAAGGGCCCGCGACTGAATTATATCAACATATTTTCAAGAACTCCGAAGCAGAGCCTAAACTATTTTGTTTAGACCAGTGTTTCCGAGCGTGGGGCGTACGCCCCGCAGGGAGGAAATCTACATAAGTATTTCGGGGAGTAGTTAGAAAATGATGTTACCTATACAAACTGTAATATAAAATGTATATTCATCGAAGAAATCTGAATCATTGTCTTAATTAAAAACAGTTTTGCCGATGTTCCTTTTTTATTTGAGGTCCCGATTTATATAATACCTTTTCAGAACTTGGTTGTACTCGAATGTAATACTAGATGGGACAGCAAAATATTTTGAGGCGTTGAGGTGGGACATGATCTAAAAAAAGCTTGTGAAACACTGGTTTAGACTGTGTCCGAATCCACTTCTGTAGATTGGAAGAATACGCGTCCGCATTCATGATCATATTGACAGACATAGGTAATTACAGTTATAGGAATACTGCATAATATCTGGTGGCAATTTAAAATTAGAAGGGCGGTAGGAGAAAACCTGGAACAGCGGGAATCAACAGAAAAAAAAACTAAAATAACTGCCCACACGCTACTGTAAATCTTAGGTTTTCATATATGTCTCCAAAACCCTTTTCAGACATTTCTTGTCCTCTCAATCCAACAAAAAACACTACTACATCTATAAAATTCACGTGCCCTCCAAAACGAAAGTATCCCGAAGTAATTCCGGCCAGTTGGGTTTCGAAAATTTGATGACCAAGAGAAGAAAGTTTGAATGACTTCATTATAAAATTCCCTCGCGAAGCCACGGTCTTCTAGAGGGAGCTCCTGGATAGGCGGAAACGGGATGAAGTTCTACATAAAGAGGTTTCCACCAGCCACAGACATCACCATGAGTTAAAACTTATCTCTTCTCTTAACGATTCCTATATTTTTCCGAGGAATTCAGAGGATAAGGTGCGAAAGGCAATAAACGCTTTGCGAAAACACCATTAGGTACATAGGCTAAGTCATAAATAGAGCTTTATTCTGAGACCAATAAACGGCATGTTATCGCAGAAACAGTGGAAAGGTATTTATGGCGGCTATTCTTACATTTCAGGAGAACTAAGAGCTGAGATCTCTGAATCTGTCGAGGCGAATTTCAATTCCGTTCTGTAAGGAAATCAACCACAGTAATCAACTCGAAGGTCGGTTGGGTAGGTGAGGGCAGAGCTCACAGACACAAACGGCTTGTGAAATTCATACATAAGGGTAGGGTAGCCAGTTCCTTTCCCAGGATGACCTGGTGCCCGAAAAATGGTAAACACTTTGGGTGAAGCTGAGGGTGCCCAGAGACGTCACCCGGGATCGAACCCGGACCCTCCGTCGGTATAACCAAAATCACAATCAACTTTGGTAATAATCACACCTATCAAGAAAAAATGTGAAAATTCTTAAGGATACCGGCAATACATTTTCTAAAGTATGTTTCACGTCATATCTCCATAGGTTCTCAAATAAGCGATTAAATTATTGCACCATGCAAGTTTCTCAAAAAGCAAATTGATCTCCTAGTTATGGTGTAGTGCAGTGCACTTTGTGCTGTTGTTGGTAATAAAAGAGGAGATAGTACGGGTGTCGTCATAATGCACAATGAATAGCAACCTCAATGAATCGCGAAGACGTTAACAGCAGACGTCTTTTATTGCGACATGACACACGAATTCGGAAAGAAATTTAAAGGTTGAAACCTCATTGTCTCTTTCTAAGAATTATCCTTTGTCAGCGGGCGCTATTTCGTTAAAGGCATTGTTTGTTTTAGTTCACCCAAAGAGAGAGACTAACGAGCTGAAATTTTATTTAATGCCAAACGAAAATTAATACTTCCTCAGCGAATGAATAAATGCATTGCATTTTATGAGAATTAGGCTAGGATAGATATCACCTCTGGCCACACAACTATATTAGTAACGACAAAATTACGTCATTTTTTGTAGAGGTTTTTAAAAAGAAACCGGAAAATACATAAACAAAAATTATCGAGATTTCTTTGCCATGCAAAAAAAATAAAAAAGAAATTAACATACATATCTAAGAGTAAAATAATCTGAAGCAATGAGCAAATATTTTCCGATAATCTGCTGATCAATAGTTATCATGAAACATAGCCAACAGTAAGTTTCGATTATACGGCTCAATACCTTCATTTAAAAAAAAGTAGCGCCTTGACTGTTAGAAACGCTGCCGTAAATTCGCCAGAAATAGGATAGGAAATTCGTGTCTTAATTTTACTATCTACGGTTTTCAATTTTCTTTGCGAATCTTTTATTTTTGTAAATCCCGCATGCGTTCTGAATATACCAAAGCAATATTTACATAATCTAGTGAAGGCTATCGATTATCCCAAGATATCAGGCAAAATACTTCTCAAGTAAAAACGGGACTGAATAAATTAATGAAGATCGGTTTTTAATGACATTAACAAAATAGTTATACTTGTACCACATACTAGTATTATAATTTTCGACATTTACCGTTGATTTCATGGACATTTAAAAATTTTCCTTAGCTTTCATTCATAACTTCCGTCTTAACAGCCACCCTGAAAAACCTTATCTTCTAACATCACATGAGGTCTATATCATCAGCTAAAAACGAGATGGACCCTACTGCCGTGGATCTTCCAGGAGATCTTACAAATGTTGACAATAGCTTGATTGTTTTCATAAAAGATAACATGGATACTCATCTCTAACAAAAGCGGTTTCATTTTGTATGGGCCAGAAACTCGTTATCCTAAATTGGAGGCGCGTGCACAGTGGCTGGCGCTCATTCGAAGATCGCAAGTTTTAAAACCACAAGTGACATGGCTGTTGTTCAGTTATGAAATGGAATCTATTGAATGTTTCAAAGGTGCAAAATGACGTTAAGCAACCGGAGCTATTTGGTGCCCACCAAAGGACTGATATTGATTCGAAAGGGTGTTATTCATATGAATTTTTACTATGTAGGTAGAATATTTATAATTTGGCCGTGCCGAAACGAGTGGTGTAAGCCACGTTTATGCTCACGATTGGTGGCTTTTCCAGTAAAGTTTCGTGAAAATGATGTAAAAAAACATCATCAGATTCCAAACATCAGTTCCTGGGGGGAGAATGAAAAGGGGGAACGGGGCGAGAAAAGTTTAAAAAAACTGCACGTGTTAAAAAACCAATCGGGAGCGGGTTTTCGGCGGGAGGATGACTTCTCCTTGACGCCCCATGCATTAATTGATTTCCAGAGCAGAATTTCTTAAATAACCTAAGTACCAACTACTGGTGGCACTAAAAATCCCTGCACTAAGTATATACTCAAAGGCTCATTCATTATAAGGCGATTATTTAAAGCAAATTCTCACTAATGTCATCATAAGCTCCCTAGCTCATAGAAATAGAAGAAAGGCGCCTAAATAAAATGATGGCGATTGGTCGGACGCCAGAGAATGACAGCATTGAAATCCCAGATCGAAGACTCAGGTTCTAGTTTCGGGAAGGAAAAGGGTCTAGGAAAAGTGTATGCCATCGAGGTTGCAACCCGCAAATGAAGGTGCGGAGGACGCGAGAAATACCTTGGCTTAATTGTAAGCGGGAGCACGGAGTTACGTCAGGCCGATTCACACAGCACCTCTCCCCCCATACGTTTATTTACAAGATTTGAACCTGGGTGGCAAAGTCACTTGAGTGGATGAAATGCTCCATTCTAGTTTGAGGGTGATATAAAGTTTTTAAAATAGTTTTTTTAAACCTCTCCTCCGACCTACGAGAAAGCCTCCGACCTACGTTTTGCGAGAAAGATTTATTAAAAATCTGTGGCCAAGGAACATTAGGGGGTTAGGTACTACAAACCAATGCTAGAGTCCACTTCAACGAAGGTTATTGTTAGTTGTTTGCCGACAAAAAAGATATCTCAGCTGTAAATCGGAGCAAGCAATGAAGACCATCATTTTCAAACAAGTTTTAGATGCCTAATCAGCTTTTCATCGCGTGGTCATATTAATTTTCCATTTAATTGATATTAAGATTGAGGAATACAGAATGAAATTAAACAATCTATTATGATTCAAGTCAGTGTAAGAGCCTGTTTCTAAAGATAATAATGCTGATTCAGGTAAGATGTGTAATTACAAGGTCGGAAACACTGCTAGATGCTACAAATAGGGGAAAATGAAAAGTATATTGTTGATAAGTATTAAGCATGAATGACATTTTACTGAAATAAGTTCCAAGATGATTTTACAGCTCTCATCGGCATTCCCAAGACTTATGTACCTAAATAATATATCTCTCGAATCGCCATTCAAAAATCTCGGTAGATACCTGCCTACATAAGTGCCTACCAAAAAAATATTTGCCGAATACTATGAAATAGAGGCTATTGAGAAACTCGAAACGGAAGCAATTTCAGCGGAGGATACTTCTACCAGTCCCCGGCCTAACATTTCGAAATTGCCATCTCTACGGTTTGCGTGCTTCAAATGAAATAGACAAGCGCCAAGATAAGTAGGAAAATCTGTTTGAAAAGTGCATGGTTTTTAATAATTTATCCTTTAACACGCCTCTGCTGAGTTAGCAGGTATATCACAAATAAAAAAATAATCCTCAAAACCAAAATTGAAGGCGTAACATATTTTTTTATGGCGCAGAGTTTAATACAAAGTTAATCATTCAAAAAGAAAACAAAGAAAAGTCGGCTTAGGTAGGAAAAGCAGACGAAAATATGGAAAGAATATGTAGCCCAGCCACGTAGTCGATAAGGGGAAAGCTGAAATTTGCAGTAAATGCCTCACAGGCCAATTTTCTCAAATACTATACTTAGTTTTACAATTTCACCGTAAGAGAAAAAAATAATTAAGTGATGAAAATAAGGAAATAATTTCACTACTAAAACTTTGATAAGTTTTAACAAAGGAAATGTGAAAAACACTTACATCTTGAAGATCGTAGTTAACCATGACGAATAGCGTTTATCTTCTTTGGCTAAATCTCTTCTTTAACACTGTCTTTCTCCGTCCTCCTCAACCGATTTAGACCGCTTATGAGAGAGGTGTATATATTTAACGGAGCGAAAGACCTTCACGCCTCCTACCGTGGAAAAAGAGAAGCAAAGTAATAAGAAACGATATGAATAACACCAGCGCTGGTGCGAAGTAAAGCAATATGTATGGTATGTATCATAATTATCATGTTATAGAGCGCAATATCTTCAAATAATTTGCCTGAAAATTAATGTCGTCGCGTAAGTAATTTAACCAATTTCAAGAGTTTTAAGCATTAAAAAAACATAGCTGTGTAATTTATTAAATAAATATATGGATTAATTAATTTAGACAAAAAATTCGAAAAGAGACGATGCTATATATCTTATGGAAATCATCTTTGCTAACATTGACGGATTTACTGTTTGCATTAGGCATAACTAAACACAAAGGGCATCGCAAATGACACCAGAATGAGAATAAAATTGGTTATGTGCTGAATAATACCATGAACTCGTTCGATTATTTCAATACTAGGTGGTGGAAAAGTTAAAGCGTGGACCATCAGTACTGTCAGCCCATAGAGCCCACCCGTCACAGCTGATGTCATATCGTAACTCACATGTCATCTGTTATAGAAATGGCGGTGAACGTCTGTGTGAGTTCGTCTGGACCAGTGTTATCGTTTTTATTGTATGAAAATGTCAACAGTGCGTCTAATCAGGTATTCAAAGAACCTTAAAGTGTTGTTAAATCTTGTTGTTGTGTTTTTCCTGTGAATTATCGTGTCTGCCAAACGAATTTTGTTGAAACTAGAGTATTTTAGCGTTGTATATTGATATTCTTTCTTCCTTTAGTCGTGATTATTTTGTTGTTGCATACGGTTTTCTGAGTAAATTCCATATAAATTTTAGTTGATTTAGTATTAAATCCGAGCTATACTATGTGTAATTGACGTATTAAGGCTGTTTAAATACAGGATTGGGGGTGCGAATTGCAATGTCAGCTTCAGTTAGTGAACTCTTTAAACCTTATTTATGGGTTAGTGGACTAAATTGTATATATTTTCTCTTCAGGAAGGATTCCTTTTGGGTGAGGTAGTCAGCAAGGAAACAAACACTATTAGTGACTTCCAGATAAATGGAAAGGAAACCGCTACACTGATTAGTAGGTGTCATTTAATATGTGTACATTTCTGTTTGATGTGTATCCTTATTGTCCGCGTATTATTTTAAGGTGTCAATTCCGTGATGCCAGTTCCCTGCAAGTTTTCATTCTACAATAATGCTGGGAAAGTAAACGAGAAGAAGTTGAAGGACATCGTAAAAGATAAGTCTAAGGTAAGGTGTCGATAATATGAAGTAAATTATGCTGTGCGAAGGTTCCGCTCTGTATGAAACAATGAGATGCCATTAATTTCATTTTCGATTATTAATTAGTGAAATCGTTGTTTACATGAAAGTCTAATTTCAGGATATTATCGGTTGGTTTAGATTTCGGCGAAATTCTACATTAGTTCCACACCTTACGGATAAGGTAATTCACCAACAGTTGTCAGAAATGCTGCCAGCTGACAAAAAGGTTTTCGTTATGTGTATTTTGTCATCGTCAAAATCTTCCAATGAGTCAACTCATCGCTTTAATCATGTTTTCTACATTCATAAATATAGGTATGTGTAATTAAACTTCATTATTGTGTTATCAAAATTTGAGCACTCACTTTCTTTACTTTTGAAAATTAATTAAAAGCCATTGGAGGGCATATTTTGTTGGTATTAACTATTACTGTTTATATTTTTGCAGTGAATTCGAAGCCATTCCATTTTCCGTGGACAATCTTGGAGATACATCAATCTCTGGGTACAAACTTGTTTCCAATGCATCATGTTCTTCTGAGTCCTTTCAGAGCATCGTGTCATCTCTTGCGTAAGTTTTTTGAAGCAGCACATGATCTTTTCTGTATAGATGTCATTTTCCCTTATAGGAATTTTATTAATGTATTAACATATCAATCAAGATAACCTGTTGTTAATGCCCCCACCACTTATTCCATAGTATAGCTTTTTAATCCTTCCTAAACATTTCTTAATCTTTATTAAACATATGGACAACTGGTAGGTATATCTAATAACAAATTAGAAACAAAGTTTCAAGACGTATAATGAATGACCTGGTTAAAATGGCCCAATCCCATTGTGCTCCAATTACAAATTCCAGATTCCCACATTTATGCATTAAATGCTTTCATTAATAAAAAGTAAGAATCATTTCCTTTGCATTTTGTAACTATTTTTACCAGTCATATCATGTAACTACAATCTTTCCTTGTAAATATTTCAACAAGTAATCCTTGATTTGGATGCAATTTGAACTCTTGTTCTTAATGTTTGCTAGAAAGTGTACTGCAGTAGGTAGTTCCATCTTACGTGCTTATTCCCTTCACATTCCATTATTTCATACTCATCCAGAGGGCATTAATCCATCCCTTATTTCTGACTTAGTTTCTATAACTCTTCTGTATTTTTATTTATGCAGTAGACACAGTAATGTTTCCACGTTATCCATTGTGGAATTTTTCTCTTTCCCCTCAAGTACATTATTGAATTGATTCAAAAAAGAGAAATTTTTACTCTTTTCAGGCTCAGCCAAGAGAAATTCTCTGAAGCAAATTTAGTTTTGAACATGCAAATACTCATCAAGATGCATCTCCAGAAATTAGTTCATGACTTGTCTCATTCTGAAGCAAAGGTGTCCACACTGCAGAAAGAAGTGAATTTACTTAAGTGCCAGCTGAAGTCAGGGAAAATATCCAATGGTATGCTTAATAGGTTTGAAAGCCAAGAAGGTTTTTTTCCTGAAATGATGTAAGGTTCTACAGTGAAATAATGGTTTAAACTGCAAGCATTATTTTGTTGTTAATTATTAAAATAATGTAATCAATTTAAGAACTCGCCGACCAGATATTTTGTATGGATATATTGAAGGTAGGTGATACTATCTTCTGTTAGTATGTCTGAAATTTGAACGTTATAACCTAAATGTGTTTTTATTTAGCAGTACCTATGGGTGAGGCCCAATTTAAAACTAACATACAGTCAGTTATCAGCTTACGACCACATTTAGTTCTAATAGTCTGATTTATAAGTAATATTCATTATTTCTAGGTAGATATCCATTGAAATACTTTCTACTTACACCATCTTGTTTAAATATGGCAGGAGTTTTTAAAGTATATGTAACTCTGTTAATATTAAATCAAAGAAAAAGCTCTTTCATTGGCTGCTCATGTTTTGGTGCAATTCATGTTTCATCATCAGGGACAGTGCTCAATGTAGCTGAAGTTTTTTTTCAAATAGGTACATGCTAAGCTTTGTCTTAATTGTTCGTTTCTCCTCGTAAATTTCTCAGTGCTCACGAAAAGCATCTTTTATGATTGGCTCTATTCTAGAAAATCATCCAATGTTTGGGTCCATTCCCTCAAAGTGTGCAAGAATGATTATCAAATAACCCGTTGTATTGCAAAATATTTTCTACCTTTTAATGTGACTGTTTTTCACCACCTGACAAAATTAAAAAATTGCTTCCTGGAAAGAAAGGTTTCTTCCTCCCAAGAAAATACTTGGAAAGAAGACACTCTCGAGCTCGACTGAAAAATGATTCTCAAGTAGAACACCTTTTAAAAACAGAGATAGCATATGGTGATGACTTGATTAGGCCTTTGCAAGAGACCACTTACTCTAACTTGGTTTTCAACTTACTTGGTTGAGTTGATGATGCATCTTGTTTCTGGAAAAAAATAATTTCTTGTCCCAAACATTTTCATAATCCAGCCAAAATAATCTAATAATAATTACGTACACTACAGTTTAGATAGTTATTATTAGGTTGTCACTATGAAACTTAAGTTCTCTTGGCATTTTTTTTTTCTAAAGTTCCATTCAATTAAGACACAAATGAAAATAAACCTATTTTCAACAGCTGCTGATAACACATTGACAATTGTGAGCATGTAGCAATATCCATCACCATTCATACCACTGCCAAACAATTGGATCAGATGTATAATAAATATGTTGTAAGTTGACAACTGACTATAAATAATTAAATCATAAGAAAATAAAAATATATAAAATATTTTATGAGTAATACAAAAGTTGATGCTTGGTGAAAATATTGTTATTCAGACTAATATTACATTTATGAGTTTTAATATTTTTATTTGGTTAATATTACCAAATGGTAACATTTAAATTATCAATAGAATTTATGCTTAAGTATATTGTAGTTATTCATGTTTGAAGGTGCCTTATTTTGGTTGCACATTACATTAATCTAATGGGGAATATGAAGATGAATGCTGCATGTTATTTTTCTGTGATTATCAGGCACATGTATTATTTTTTTAAATAAATTCATTCATATGATGTTTTATTTGTCATCAGAATTTCAGTTCAGAGATTTGTTGACTGCAGCCATCTAGCCTTCCCTTTCTAATGGTAACTTTCTCAGGCCATGATGTCTCTTCAACCGAATATCCATCTTTACTTGACTTGTGTATTTGTCCCTTGGTCTTCCTTGTCTTTCATCTTCTTCTATTATGTCCATATTAAATCTATTTTCTCCCAAGATTTTCCCAAGCCATCTGGTTCTTCTTTTTCTTATCTTGCTCTGTATTGTCTTTTCCTTCTCTGTGTTAACACTTCATTTTTCAGTTTATCTGACCAATCTCCAGCATCTGCCATTTGCACCATGTTCCAAGGATTCTCCTCCTCTCTGGTCTGCCAGAGTGTCTGCTTTCCAATGGCCCATATTTCTGATGAAGAGATTGATATACTCCACACAATTCTATTTTATTAGATTGTCTCCTAATATATAGTCTTTCATAGGTGTTTCCCCTTAGTAGTTGCCTGGTTTGCTTTCCTCTTTTAATGGAAATGATAATTTTATTCAGTTTTGTTGTGAGTTTGTACTTTTCTTTCCAGTCAGACAAAAACTGAAATCACTACAACCATTATGCATGTTTAATATGGCATAAATAACAAAAAATTTAATTCAGCAAGAATGATCAGTATGATAGTTAACAGTAATTTTAACTGTTTTTTGTTATTGGGAATGTATAGGATTGACATTTGGTGGGAAAACATTATCTAATAAAGTTTTTCTTGTATACACTGAAATTAATGCATAAAGACTTTGTTTGGTGAGTTTGTTAATGGGAAGAATTAGAGAAAAGCCAGTCATATCCTATAAAGTGTATGATATTTGTTACAGTTGTTTTTCAGAAATAATACAGGTAACTCTTGTTTTAAGTATTTTTGCTTTAACGCACCAAATTTTCTCATTTGATCGTAATGCCTACCTTCCTCCAGGGAGATAACAAAGTTTTAAGCATCCATCGATGTGTCCCATTAATGAGGAAACCTAGAGATTGGTAATTTTCCATTGATGGAAATATCTTTAGCCTTGGTTAAGGAAAGAATTCAATCGGATTCAATATGTTTATTCCATTTTTGATAAACGACCACTTTCTAAGGAACCTAACTCGTTCGTAAATCGAGAGTTAACTGTAATGATTCAGTACCATCAAGTAATTATTTAGTTACATATTATGCATATGCAATAAAGTAAACTTATTAATAGACAACATTTAAGTTGGTTAATGATAAAATCCCCCCCCATGGACTACAACATGGAGGCACACGTGACGCCATAGCAGTAATGAGGTCGTTGATAGAAAGGAATAT
>LYUA01000085.1:840386-852487 GCA_002093875.1 Calopteryx splendens | reverse complement strand
AGAAATGAAGAAAGGGTTACTGTAGTGGTGTGTCCAACAGAAACCTACCTCAACCAGTAGATTACAATTATTAATAAATGATAAAATAAATTCTCGTGGAATTTTTTACTCTTGTATTCATTAAAACTGGCTTTCTTGCCAAAACAGTAAATACTATTTCAGGTTATATTTTTGTAAAGGGTGTGATCTGGACTATTTTAGAAATAATTTTTTTTGTACAGTAATGATATTCACAGCATCACATTTTTAAATGTTTACAGACACATGAATGCACAATGATTGTCAGTGCAACTATCCCGCCAAAGAATATTCTCCGAGGTATATAGAGAAAATATGTAGGTGATTGAATGGTGATAGGGATATCATGAATTTGCTTGGAATAATTTCTTTGTTGCTTGTTATCTCGTGTTTTCATGTAGAATTATAACACTTTGAAATGCACAAAATTAACTAGTCCAGTCAGTTGATTAGCCAATGAAAATTTTGCTAGGAATTCACAAATCATTAATTTTATATTTTTCCCTAGAATTATTGCTTCCCCAATTGCTGAGTATACCAGTTGAAGCTGCACCAGAGAATACTTGTAATAGTATTGATGCAGTAGGCAATCATCAGTCTTTGACAATTAGAACTGACATAGAAGGTGAAAGTGAACATGAAGAGAAATTAAATGGAAAAGAGGAACAAGCAATTAGTAGTGAAGTGTGCAAGGAGGACGAGTTGAAGGAGCAGGAGCCACCCATCATCCCCTCTCCAAACAAGTCCTTGAGTGATCCGTTTGACTTTGTGACTGAGCTGAAACTCAAAATGACTCCTCCTCCAGCTGGAAGGAAACATCCTGGGCCAGTTGTTGATAATTTTAATGCTGCGAAAGGGAACAGTCCCAGTGGGGTGACAGGCTCTAAAAGGAAGCAGTCTGCTCGTGGAAACCCTTCATCACCATCCCCTGTGACTGCTTCCTCAGTGGGGGACATAAGTGTGGGTAAAAGTCCAGTTAATAGGCATCAGCGTTCCTCACCTCAGCGGTCCGTCCGTAAGATTTCTGCAACAGAAAATCAAAGGCAGACAAAATCCAGGCAAACTTCTACTAGTCGCAGTAGTTCCACCACAAATTCTTCTAATGAAAATTAAAGCTTTGTGCTGATGGAAAACATTTGGTGTAACTGCCCAGACTGAATGTGAGGCAAAGCCTGGAAGATTGAAATACAATGCTGGCAGTGATCACGGCTTTATTCTGATTGCATTACTTGATTTCATTGTAATTATCATCGCATAGTTCTTGATTCCAAGAATGTTGTTCGTTTTTGAAAGTTGGAGGCCTTATCCATATTGCTATTACATTGTCAAAAGTGTTTATAAAATTGGTGCTGAATTGAAATGTTTGCGTGCTCAGCAAATATTCTTTGTCAATACTTGCGGAGCTATCAGCAATCAATTATTTTTGTTTTAATATATTTTAATGGTATTACAAGTTAATTTATATACTGAAGATCTAATATCTTTCCTGATCCATTTTTTTGTGGCATATCTTTAGTCTTGTATGTGTATCATAAAGTTTGTAAAGTAATGTTTACCTTGATGCTGATAGCCATAATATTAAAAAATAAAATTTTTTAAATTCAATTTTTCATTCGTTATCACAAGGGAAGTATCTTATATAATGATGTAGCACTTTTTGTTTTTTTTTTAATTTATTGCTTTATACAAGAACATACATGACAAAAATAAATAACATACATATGTATATATCCCTTAAAATATGAAAATGAAAATCTACAGGAAAATCCATAGGTACTCATTAATACTTGCACCCACCACGCAGAAATCCAGTAAACATTTCATGTCAAATGTAACGACATCATTAAATGCAAAGTTAACAGTTATCATTATGCAAAACAAAAATAAAATTTAGCAGTCACAATTATTTTGTATATATATATATATTTCTACAAAAACTTACAGAATACTATTATGCATGTACTGACAAAAGCATTATCAAATATATAACCTCATCAAATATTATAAACTTATAAAACAACCAGACTAGATGAACCAAGAGGAATGCTTAGAATGTAACCTCCGAAAGTGAAAAACTCACTAAATAGTAGAAGGCTTCTTGAACAACATAGATATGCAATAGTAGTAATTAGGACTGGCTGTGCCTTGAGCATGTAGTCCAACTTTTAATGCAAAGAACAGTTTTTCACATATTTTGTGAGTTTACAACATTAGGCTTGTAATGCAGGACTACATGTTGTAGCTGATAAACCACCAGCTCATTACCTTAAATGACACTTAAAAATTTGTACCAGAAAAATTAATAACTAGAATAATTTGAAATAAAAACTCATGGAAGATCAGTTCGAATGAAGCTATTTACAAAATACAAATCTTAAACAGCCTCAAAGAGACATATTTTATTCTAACCATTTCCAAAAAAATGGCAGTGGCTGAAAGATTATTGGATTAGTTTGGTGTTTCATTTTTTATACTTTTTATAGTTGGTACTTGTTACAGAACATCGATAGGGTTATTAGAAGTGCCTGTAACTTCCCAAACTGTGGCTGCAAGCCGTCTTGAGTGTTCCAACACACATGAAGCCGTAGCTAAGCCAAGATGAATGCAGAAAAGTTCATAACACTGTACCTTAGTTGCCGGCATTTTTGGGAAGCATTCTTCAATGAGCTTTCTGAAAAAATAACTGCAGGTTAGTATTAGAAGTTCTCCGCTTGACACAGTTCCTGTTTGGTGGTTTTCTATTCTAATAATATCAATTAAAATATACATTTTGTCCAAACATTTTCCAAAATATATTCTGTATACACCTAATTACTCAATTTAAATTGGATATTCCTCATTGAATTCAGCATAAAAGAATTATCAATACATAAGTATTCCACTTGAATTACATTAAATGATCTATGCACACATGCTCTACATTATTAGCTAGTAAAAATTACCACATAAAACATAATCAAACTTTCTTATCGTATTGATTCATAATCGATATGCTTCATTGCTAATCTTGGTTTGAAACAGCTCTCTTTTTCTCCTATATCTCCTATATTATTTCATTTTTTCACATTTATAAGCAAGGATTTCTCATGCTTGCTTATACTTTAATGTCTCTTATCTGTACCAAATGCAACTAGTGACTGATGCATTGCTTGAAAGGTAATGCCAAAATATTTTTTTTTTAATCTTGAAAACTGCAAAAATGACGACCATGTCAAAATCACCTATCACACTCTCACCACCTACAACACTTCAAATCTTATGAACCACTCACACTAATGAACAAATGCTCTCTCAGAAGATCTAAAGCTGTCTAATAACATGCAAAAGTTAAATTTTTTAAAACAAAATACTTTTTATTAGTCACTTTAATGCTTTATGTGAAATATGAGGTTCAGCCATAGCTTGAATCCTCTTTTATTAGTTCCAATTCCTAGTCTGTAATTCAAAGCTTCCTCATTATGGCTTTCAGTCAACCTATGATTTTCTTTATAATTAATTCTTATATGTATTCTGTCATCTTTCCTTTGCTGATTCACATTTTTTCATACTTTTTCTCACCACTAATATAAGGCTAGATGAGTTTTAGTATTTCTAACTGCCTTACTTAGTTTGATAAATTCCTTAGTATCTTGACTCTAATTTGGAACTTCTACATAAACTAAATTTGGAACTTCATCCTAGTGAAGATGTTGTTACTGCCAAATCCAGCAACTGGATTTGGTAACAATTTTTAACACCTTTGTCCGGGATCCTGAATCTCTGCTTGAGATGTAAATAGTTAAGTAATATCATAATCCATTTCCAAACATTATCCAAATGTCATCTTAGGTAATGGTTTTCAAGCAGGGTGTTCCCCAACACTAGGTAATTCATAATGTATTAAATCTATTAGCCCTCACTCAGTGTCATTTCTTTTTCCAAATGCTTCCCTATCATGTCTACTAACAGTTTCCTTCCAATCTCAGAATATTATGTATCAGGTTTTTCTTTTCCATTAAAACTTTTATTTCTTCCTTGATCCCCTATAAATCTGTAACACAGCCTTATCCATTGCAAGTTATCAATGATGAACTTAAAAAATAAAATATTGAATTCAAACAAAACTGACACTTCTACATGATACCACAGTATCAACCCAAAGGATGGTTTGTTAGGTGAGGGTAGAGCTCACTCAATAGTAAGTAAAACGGCGTGTGAAATTTACAGATCATGGTAGGGGGTCCAGTTCCTTTCCCATGTGCTGCCTGAGGTTTCCAAGGAAGACCTGGTACCTAAAAAATCATACAGGAGGCACCACCTGGGATTGAACCCAGGCCCTCTAGTAAGTTGCTCACACCTCTACCCATCCCACTACCATGCCCCTTCACTACACGATACTCATTTAAAATTACAGTTGAATAAATATGAAAAGAATATTTGAATCATAAAGTTTTATACATATTTCAATTATATCCTAGATCAGTACTTTTCTGGAAAATAATGTGATCCACTTTTAACATCGATCAACTTACTGATAGAAATCTCCACATAAAACTCCAGGAATTGGAAATTGCTTCAACAATGATGATGGAAATACTTTTACTTTCAAAGGAGAACCCTGGAAGAGAAATATATATTTATTTAGATTCCCCCATTGAGACATTTATCTTTCAATATTACAATCCCATAAAGGTACAATGATAAATGATGCTTACATTTGTGTCTTCAAACCACAGGAAATATGCATAATTAAATGTATTATCTTTCCACATAATAGCTACATGTCCTTCTGTCAAATGCTCACGGCTGAAATCCACCATGGCCCATATCTGTAAATGTAAGAGCCAAATAAATGTAAACAATTCATTAATTTTCCAACTTCTTCAGTTATACCTGGGATACCCTAAACTATCCAACACTGTGTGAGAACACAGTTATCAAACCAAGTTAAACTGCATTCTGGGCAATCCTAATCAATGGAATAGATGACCATTAATAGTGACTGCTCTAAATGGATAAGAATGATGTACAGTGATATCTCATTCTTATGCCCCTGGGATTTCAGCTTTACTGTCGTGCATATATGTAATTTATGCCACATTATGACCAATTAGTTGCAAAATATTTTAGGCAAATATTCGTAATTCTCAATGGGCATCCTTTATAAACAGTGAGTACTTAAGAATTATGACCTGATATAAGAGATATATGTACAATTATTCTCCATTCTGCAAAAGATGATACCTGTCACTCAATCACCTAATTATAATAACTTACCACAAGAAAGTTCTCAAATGTTAGGGAAAAGGCAAAATATGATGCACGCAAACGAAATATGTATTAAATCTCTTTAGATGCTGTCACTGCACAAAATTCTCACAATTGAACTAAACCAAAAGGTAAATTAAAGAGTGAGCATAGAATAGCAGCTTCATGTTCCACCTTTCAAAATTTTCCTGCAATGTACAGCATATTTATGCATAGAGAATGCATGTCCTGATAGACACTTCATTGATATAGTGCTGAATATCTAATAAACAATAATGCACCAACCTTTTTCTTTGTGAGGGTAATAGTTTCCTGAGATGAGAAATCCAAGCTTGGAGTAGTAACTCTGTGTGTACTCCTATCCACGTAAATAAAGTGAACTAAGCCAGGAAATTCCTCCAAATACTTGTTGATTGTTAGAGATGCTCGCGTATATGGATAACATTAAGGAGACATATCCAATGAGCAAAGAAAAATTGTGCAACCACTCTGGGTAATGGAAAGACATACAAGGTGCTACCAAAAATTTCCAAGAATTCAAGTATTCTACCAAAACTGTTAGCAGTACGAACTTCTGCCACAAGATGCCACTTAGTGTATATTTCAGCTGCCCGCCAGCCAAGCTATATCTTCGTGAGTGCATGTATTTCTCAGTTTTTGTTGTTTACATTACATTGTGTTCTTCTCCATCCACAAATACCGAAATGTCTTCCACTGTGAAGAAGTGTCTCCCACTGTTTTGTTTCAGGGTCATAGCCATACACTCATGATTCATCACCAGTAATGACTGGACAGAAAGTTTGGGTCATCTCAAATTGTTGAGTGCAGCTCAGTGCACACCTCTACTTGATGATCTCGGGACAAACTTCGCTGCAAGTTGTCTCATGTGCAGATAAACTTAACTCCTCCACATCAGCCATTTCAGAATTTGCAGATAGAGAAGAACACGACATAACGAAAAAAACTAAGAAACATGTGCAATCAAAAAGGTACCCCTGGGAGACTGGAAGCTGAAATACACACCAGGTGGTATCTAGAAGGCAATAGTTTATACTGCTACCGGTTTGGGCGGCATATTCAAATCCTCAACAACTTTGGGTAGCACCTTGCACATGCACAGTAGATAGATACTTGTTTCACAGCATTTCTGGAAAACATAAATCTCACATTTGAGCTGCAGTTATTGAATTTTGGTTCTCCAGCAATATATGTCACCGACAGCAAACAAAAACAGACTAATCACCAAATGCATGAGACATTAATTTTTGTTGACATTTTGACCATGAAATTTTGTTTTTGTCTCATTACATGAGACGTTCTATTAAATCACCCTAGAATGAAATCAGTTTTCCATAGATTCAATAAGTATTAGTAAAATGAAAATAATTCCATAATATAAAATAGAGTACAAATGACCTTGTAAGATCTGTAGGTAATTTTGGAGCCATTAGTTATAAAAGGATATGATCCTAGAGTGAAATTCCTCAAAGCTTTAACTTTGAGAAAATCACCAAATGGAGCCATTCCCTCCCTGACAGACTCAATGGCAGAAAGAAGAGCTTCCTTGTCTCGGCTGAGAAATCCAATCTCCAGGCAGCCAGCTTTGAAGACTTCACGTAAGGCATCAGAAAAGGCAGGAGTACTAGATTCAATTCGCAGTATGCAATCTGGCTCCCGTGTTCTAAGATATTCCAAATATTTCTTGCGAATGAATTCCCAGCAAGAACGCAGCCTTAACTTCAATGAAAAGAAAGGTGAATTAATCAGTAATGCATGTACATACATCCAAGTCTGAAAAGAAACAGGCCAAATCAATTGCCTCCATCACACACACTATGAATGAATTTAAAAGACAAAATATTCTAATTAAAATGGGAATGACCAACTTTAAAGGATATAATATAGACAGCTGAATAGTAAAAATTCATGTTTAGAAAGTATATTCATGTAAATAAAACCATTATAAATATTTTAAGACCACAATAGAAAACAGTTTTAGAATCAGCATATAAAGTTCAGGCCTCAAATAGAACTTCATTTTCATTCCTAAACATGCTTAGATTATATAAATAAGGCCTAGTATTTGCACTGAACATTAAAAATGCCTTCAGCTTTTCATCACATTTCCTAAACATGCAATGAAATATATTATAATGCCCGAAAATTCATTTGTAATTACATAAAGATGCCATAAAAATATTAATTGTGAGCATTCTCAGCCAAAACCACTTAAAATAGTAACAATGCTAGTTTCAATTAGTATTTGCAAAATTTTAAAAGCTTCCAAGTCCACCCAAGCATAAAAATTTAGCCAAAACCTTGTTGTAAGAATATAAATTTTAAATAAGTATAAAAGCATTGTCTCAACTTATGTAGATATATCAAGGCAACTAGTATTATGAAAATTACTTTAGATGAGAATATGCATGTCTTCATCAACTAATTAAAAAAACTACAATTCATAAATTTGCCATCATTACATGCAAATATTTTTTTTAAATATATTTGCATAATAGAAGTTTATTGCATGCACATAAATAAATTAAATTTAATCGCAGTTTCAAAAAGGAATGGGGCATAAAAAAGACGAAGTTATCAAGTAAAATGATTTGCTTCCTCTATTCAGTCTACAAGGGATGTTCAATAAAGAGTGATCATACATTTTTTATTCGCATAATTTCTTGTACAAAAATTTAGTTTTATATTATATTGTTAGCTTAATGTGTAATGTATATGTTGTACAAGTTACATTAATTTGACTCAAGTATTGCATCAGCTGCAGCCATTGCAAGTTAAAGCATGTTCAGTTTGCCTAAGGTAACTGCTCGGTTTCCATGTAGGTATTTCTCCAACATTAGGAAACAGGAAAGAATCATGAGGATCACACTTTGCATTGATTTTCTCAAGCTATCCAGCCAGGAGACAAATGTCTTGTTACTTGGGTATGAGCAGTCTCGGAACCCACCGTGCACTCTCGTGTGCAATTTTTTTACTACCAACGTTTGAGTCGCACCAAATGCAATATTTAATATTTTTGATGGTGCTCTTATTGTTATTCAATGATCTTCTCTCAAAATGGCAGCATCAGTGTCAATTTCTTTGTTTCATCAACATGTATAGCACACAAAAGTATAAAACAAGAGCTGAGAGGAAGTCAACATGGGCTCCTGAATGAATCTTATCTAACAAAAGAAAAGACAAACAAAGTCAAAATGATTATCTAAGTTGCCAGTTAATTTATATATTATCATTAGCGAGTAGGAGGGCCATCCAGAAAATTTCATATGTTTTGAAATAAAAGCTAAAGAAATCAACTTTGGGTGATGTTTTTTTTATTTTGTGAGACATACATTACTCATTTTTCCACAAAATCACCACTGTTGTTAAAACATTTGTCATAGCATATCTCATGACCCTTTGGAGCTTCCACAATGATTCACAATGTGCAACTGCATTGATTGCTACATTATTAGGCATGAAGTCAACCTTTATCCCTATAACCCTATTCCCTGAATACTGTAGCCATGATCTTCGAAATCCGAAAAGAAGAAAAGTGTCGAAAGAACTTTCATGGCTTTGGGGATCCCTTGTGGCATCACTGGAAACTGGCCTCAAGTACTCGGGAGTAACATGGTGGACTTAAGTTTCATCTCCAGTCACAATGTGACTAGAAATGCATCACCTTAAAGTTCGTAAAGTGCTAAGTGGTTGCAAAATCGGGTGGGAGAGTACTATCGAGAAAGAATATAAAAATCATTGATATGCTTTGAGATATGTTTGAACATCCGTTGTGATTATGTGGAAAGAGGAGGAAGTATATAAATTTTACACAAAATAATAAACATCACCTAAAAGTGAGTGGTGCAACTTTTATTTCGAAACGGGTAGAATTTTCTGGATGACCCTCGAACATTTCCCTGCCATCATTTTTGTCGGGAGCAATAATAAAGAAAGTAGGTAATACTCTTACCACACATGCATCCAAATCAAAAGCTGACATAGTTGCACTTTTGGATTTAGGTTTTGATCGACGAACTCCATCAAAAATATGTTTGATTCCAGTTTCCAAAGAGTCAAAAGCAACCCTAACTCCGGCAACATCTCTCTGGAGTTGAAGAGGTTGCAATGATGTAAGAGCGGCAAATGCCTCGTGTAGACCATTGGCTACTGCACCAGAGCCAGTCTAAAAAAAGAAAATAAAATCAGTGCATGCATTCAGCATTAAACTAAACCTTTAAACATCAATGCATTACAAAAACTTCATTGAATTTGAATGAGCATTCATTATCAAACTGAAACAATGCCAAAATAAAATATGTAATGCTCATTCCAGTTTCATAAAACCTTAATAAAGAATAATCCTGTATAAAATATACAAGCCCATTTGGCCATTGACATGTAAATTCCACAAAGGTTCATTTAACAGGAAAAATATAAAATATATAAACACCAACCTAAGTCATTGAGCCCAAGCCTTGTCAAATAAAAGTCATGAGAATGTCCACTTATTAAAACCTAATAGTTCACTTAATTAAGCTACTGTACAGCAACTGAGTGGCACACAAACAGAGTTAATACACTGTGAATGCAAAAAAATGAAAACATGCATATCTGAAGTTGAGCTTAAAGCCTACCAATGACTTTCTAAGGCCTGATACCATAGTAAATCGTGAAATTGAAGGTTTGCTTTTACCTCTGGTTAAAACCAAAAATCAGTTTTACAATCATTAGCTAAATACAAACTGCAAGTTAATTTAAAGATGTTGTTACTAAGGTTAAGATGCTTATGTTCACTAATGAAGTCTGAATTGTTTATAAAATCTGACCAGATGTTTCATTTTAAGTAAATATCCATGTTAATTAACAATTAATTATGAGTCTTTTCCTTTGACTGTCTAATCGACTCTGAAGAATATAATTTGATTTTGCATATAAATTCACAAATATTAAAATTGAATCAAATCTAGCAATAAGGATACTGTTCATTAATGAAATGGGTTACAAAAACCAAATACTTAAGGATCATTAAAGTATTCCTACAGTTCTGTAGAAGTAATAGTCGCCTCCACTGGGGTCAGCTGGCCCCCACCATTGATATCGATAAACACAGCTAAAACATCAGAAATTGAACGACAGGTGAGCACTTAGGAATGGAAAGATTAGAGGGTGACTAATGATTGTCCCAATTAAGCTCCACACACAACACTAATAGAATGTGTCCAGTGTGAGTATTAACTTGGACATGATGCATAAAGTACACAAAGCTTTGCAATATGTAGTGATGCAAGTGTAAAATCATACATACATTTATATCATCTCTGATTTTATGTCATGTTAACTATTAATTTGGAAAAAATAAGTTAACAATTAATAAAACAAATTAAAATATGTAGATAATAAAAACATTGTGCCTTTTGTGTGTTCACATTAACTTCCTTCTATATATAACAAATTTGAAAAGACAATATTGTATATAATTGAGAATGTTCTTATAGTCATTACACACTGCAAAGAGATTCTAACTTGTAATGTTAAGGGTACAACCATCACCTTAAATTGGTGAAACTTAATGAATTACTAATCTCTCCAACTGCGACCCTCTCTCAAGAGTTATTTGTCAACCTATTATCCTTGGATAATTCTTTTCTTAGATGTGTTCAATATCCACTTCCAAGTCCAATACTTCACAGTGTGGCACAATTCATTGGTAATATTTGTCACCACACTGTTCCTCAAAACCTTTAAAACCAGTCTCAAATCTTTTGAGCACTTTTCTCCATATGCCCTGTATTCAGTGTTTTGTCACTTCATCCCATACAACAGCAAGTTTCAAATCGCTTGCAGTATATCATACCCTTTCCAGGTGCCTTTTAATGATTGATTACCCTTTTCTATTTCCTCTATTTTCATCACAAAGGTGTAATTAGTATGCTTTGAAAGTAGAAATTACTCACTAAACCATTGGTTGGATTACAGACGCCATATTGGGAGACATAAAAATGTCTTTCACATTTTTGTTTAGATCATTTACTAGCTATGTATGGGTGTCCATTACCTAAAATTAATAAGATCTTAAAAGGAATATCCATATCTGAACATTATGTCTTTATTAAAGTACTTTCAGGATTCATACTTTGGAAACGTTCCATGACAAGGTAAATGAATACATATTAGTGCATTCCACACTGGTTTTATGGGCTGGCCAAAGTTCAACAAATTATTATCATTTTCAAGACCTTTCAAATTATTATAATTTTCATATGCCTTGAAAATTACAATAATTTTTTAAAACTTGGTCGGCCTATATAACAAGCATGGAAAATACAAAGCATTTATTTCAGCATGTCTTCACTTCAGGAATAAAACATTTCATAAACCAACCTTTGAACAGTGCACTGTATGACCTCTTATCAGATTGAAAATACAGAGGTCAAGTTACCTTATTTAGATTCTAAATAGCCCTTTGGTTTTCACCATGATATCGAAAACGGTCTCCGTTTATATCTTTCCACATTTCTCCCAGCAAAAGTATCAAAAATATCTTCAAAAGCTTAAAATCCAGGCAAGCTCTAAACCTCCTTGTGGATGCAGGGGAAATTCGGCATATTCTTTAATGTTAGACCAGTCTTGTTTACATTAATTCTTGTTCAGATAAATAACTTCCTCTCAATACTAACTCATTTGAATCCTCCCAAAACAGCTAAGCAGTGCATTGGCACTGGCAGCCTCCCCACTGACCTTAACATTACTGAAAAGCTTTATTTTTTTAAAGGGATGAAACCAGCACCAACTAGCATTAAGCTTCTGATCACATCCTCCTCCTCCTTCCTAATTTT
>LYUA01000085.1:804233-818609 GCA_002093875.1 Calopteryx splendens | reverse complement strand
TACCAGGAGCAATTTTCATGCTCCCGCCAGCACTGCTCTAGGGGTCATCAGAAGACGCAAGCCTTCCCACCGCATCAAGGTTGTAGTCCATGAGGAGGGTTATAATCATTAAATATATCATAATGATTTCCATCCTCAATTATTAATTTTCAATGGCTAGGGTGGAGTGAGTAATTTGAGTCAGTTTTTTTATCATAATTTTTGTTTTAGAAATGTTTTACCTATATGTCATGCATTTAATCAATATGGAATTATTTACATTAATGAAACTTTATAATTTTCAAAATCATTATATTAGAAAATTATTATTATTTAACTCCTAAAAATGGCCTGATTTATGTGTGACCTTGAGGTGATGTGATCGATCTCTGGGTTAAACTGTCGCACTGCTTTTACTTTTTTTAAACAGATTCTAAAAGCAAACTCATTGTGCTTCAGCGTAGATGTGAATCATAATTAATTGGCATAACTTCAATTCATTTTCTCTATAGTTTCAGTTTCAATGATGGTAATAGTGTTTTCGGAGACACTTCAATTTACTCCTTGCTGGTGGAGTATGTGGATTAATTTCCTATGAGATTTAAGTCTTTGTACTTGAGTTGAATGAAGTTTTTCTTCGGGAGAAGGTGATCTTGTAGACATATCAACTGTTGGAGCTGTTTGAATAGATTCTACAGGAAAGGTTACAACCTAAAAAATGGACTTATGCTTTCCAATCACTGTAATATTTAACGTGCTGATACAGTCACTTCAAACTCTAACTCCCCTTTTCCTGAAGTGGATAAATTCCATGATTTAAAGCCCCTCAAAATGTTAATTTAGAAATATGTAGTCACTGTGGTTTACTCTGCAGACAGTGTATCTTTTTTTTATTACATATGCATTGAAAATGCACTCATTGATTGGCCAGAGTGATTGCATGGTGAAAGAAAATCATCATAGTTTCAAAGTGTGAAGGTAATGTGGGTGTAGTGACTGAAAAATCAAAATTACTTTACCTCAAGTATTTTTTGCACTTTTATGTATGTTGACATATTTCAGAAGGTGAATTAAAGTCTTTTTCTGTTACCCCTCCTAAATCTGTCAAGAAAACGTAGGTTCCTGATGAAGTTTTAACATGATAATTACACTAATCTCTATTCATCTGTGGTACATTGTGATGGGTGTCAGAATTGCAGTGAATGAAAACAAAATACTCATTTACACACATACATAAGCACTAAGTATGTATTTACAAATGAACATGTAAGGTAAAAACTAAAAATATATTTTGTAGAAGTCAAGATCAATGTATTCTTCCCATGAATACAAGGGTTTTGAAATTAATTACTTCTTAAGTCCACTTAAATCGCCCTATTACTAATATACGTTACCATGTTAGGCTGCATATCAAAGTATTTAATGGGCACTTTCATATTTGAAATACTTCATTTTGAAAGTTTTGGCCTGTCTACAATGTGGTATATCCAATCTGTTATTGGCTCTGATATTCTGACTTTGTATGTCTGCCCTTTTTCCTCCATCCAATATCTGTTAAATACTTTAATACCCATAGTATGAAGCACAATAGATGTATTAAAGACTAATGTGAGTTAAGCATCATATTGCATTGCATTTCCACATTGGATGTAATGTCATTGAGGACTTGCTCTCACTTAAACTATTTCCAATATCAGAATCTGAAAAGATCAATAGAAGATTTGTCATAGATTAACTTTATACTCCACAGTCTTCACAATCTCTTTAAGGTACTTCTCAACTCTCATTGCTTAAGACCTTTTCCTGACAGTGGGGCAATGACATTAGTTTGTTAACTGTAAAGGTCAGGTACAAGGAACAATGAAGATTAACTTCCCAGTTCCTTTCTTGTTTATTTCAATGCCAAACTGTTCATTTTTGTTCTCCATATCTGGAACGTTTGGACCCATATGAGTCATATCCCTTAAATTCACTCATCTGAAATTCCTACAGGGTCTCTGCTATATAATTCCCTTGGTAAAGTATTATTTTGTTCTCAGTAAGTCTAGTTACACTAATACGAACAAAAAAGAAACTGGTTCATGTCTTTGCTATTTAGGTAACTTGATGGGAAACTCTGCATTGAACCTTATTTTTCTCCCCACGGGCAATCATGTTGTTTACATAACAACAGACCCTGTTCCTATGAAACATTCATGGATCTGACACAACTCACTCAATGCAAATGGTGTATCACACAAGCTGGAAGGGTTAAGGAAACATGCCATTGCCATCAAGTTGCCTCTCATGACTGTGATAGTTTCCATATTCCTATTTCGTTCTACCATATAATTGTACAATCCATTACTTTTTGTAACCCAGAGTAATATGTCAAAGTAGTGTTGTTGAACACTCCTACTTTATCTAGAAGTTCTTCCAGTCTGCTGAGACTGTTGTAGTCTTATAAATGAAAATTATGTAAGTTGTAGAGGATTGTATTGACCAACTTACATCTAGACATACAGATTCAGATTTTGGAATTTTCCTATAATGAACCATCTCTTAAGTGTCTGGCATCTTATTTAAAACCAGCATGAAAGGAAGGATCATTATCTAGGTCTTCCAAAAGAATTGGGCTTAGCCTTATGTTTTTCTGATTTGAGGGTATAGATTTTTCAAATATATGCTCTATAATTAGAATTCATTCTTCAATTAATCATTTTAAGTATTAATAACTAATTATAATCATGATTTGGGATGTTTATGTGTATCATTGAAAGCCTATGAGATGTGTTGTCTTCAGCCATAGTGAATTCAATGAAGTGAGTAAATTAGAGAAAATTCTTTTCCTTCTCCTCTATATAGTGATAAAAAGAGCAGGGATTAGATGAAAAGGGATGAAATTTCAACAGCTAAATTTGTCTGTAAGAAATAGTTTTTTATTTTACAAGCAGGAAATGGTTTGTAGTGACTTGGTAATGAATGTGATAGGTACATGACTTTGAATGTATGTACTACCTATTTCATTGGAGCAATGTATTGTTTACTCAGCAACTTATGGTACAGTTAGGTGGGACGTCTTCCAGTATGATCACAAGTGACAAACTTTTATGTGTTTAGATGCATTTATGGATCCCCTATTATCCCTGGATTGCCAGCTGTTACCAAGCTTTCAGTTGAACTTATTCTAGGTATGTGCATACTTGAAATGTACTGTGGTTACGATTTAATTGTGTTATATTGGCGTAGGTTCTATGGTGTATGAAATAGAAGGGTAAAGTTAGTTTTTGAAATGGTATGTTGAATGGAACTTCAAACTTTGAGAATGCACTAAAGATGATAAAATGACTCTACATAGTGTGTAATCAACCTTGAAAGCCCTGATCTGGCCCTAATTTAAGCTGTTTTTGTCGAAATATATCATGAAATAATCATCCTTTTTAAATTTGAGTTAAGAAAATGTTCCAAAATTCAAAAGCACACCATTAGGAATTGACAGATGGCATCATCTGTCGTTTCCATAGTGTTTAACTGATAGCTCTCCATTTTTTTATAATTACTACACTTACCTTAGAATTCCAGCACTTTCTTTCACTCAAAACATTGTATGCAGGATTTGCCCATTCATTTTTTGAAGATAGACCACCTGCTGTAATATTTAGTCCAATGTACCATATCGGCAATGGATGTTTAGGCAGGAAATTTTTAGGCCTTGGAAAGGCATTTACAAATGAAACAAATGGAAATGTTTTTCGGAATTTATATTTGTGTCACTATGCATAGTCATGTTACATCAGATCAGCTAAAGAATGAGAAGTCTTTTAAAAAGTCAAAATCATAATATTAGAATTCCAACACTTTCTTTCACTCAAAACATTGTATGCAGGATTTGCCCATTCATGTTTTGAAGATAGACCACCTGGGCATGTTTGAGAAAGAAGGCCACTTGAAGTATTTTCTGCCATGCAGTCATTTGTAGCATTGGGAAGACACATTTGTCTTTTAGCTCATTTACATGATTTCTTAAAAATTGACTGTCTCACCTCAGCACAGGTAATTTTTTCATGACCACCACCTCTGTGAAAATTCCCTCATCTGCTCACCTGACTGATCAGGCCCTTGACAATCATGAAATCATTCTAAGGGAATTGTGGGGCTTTCATCCCAAATCCACTAGCCATGAGGTTTAATTCAGGTCCTGGTCAATTTAATTATTTTTAAATTCTGGAATAGGTAAAGAACATTGTTAAGGCACTTAGCCATGGGAAATTTTTTCAGATAAGACTAAATGCTTCCTGCGAGTGGAAGAAATGGGCAGAAATATTTAGAGAAAAAAGGAAGTACTAAAACATGCCTATTGGTTTATTTTTTAGCTGTATAACGAATGAATTGGGACTACTTACTTTTCTTATGGAATGTATTGCAATTTTTTTGGGGGGGTTTGGATTTATTTATATAATTTCAGATGAGTAAGACTTAGGGAATAGTTTGAGTATGGTGATTTAAATTAAGCAAAAGTTTGTAATTATGGCAAGGTTTACTAGATTATGTTACTTCTTAAACTATGGATTTTTAATGATCATTGTTGCAATACCTGTCTTAATTTGTTCCTCTTATTTGTTTAATTGGTACATTTTAGCATGTAATTGGTACAATTTAGGCATTATAAATCAGTCAGTATTGCATTTAAAAAAATTGTAATTCAGCCTCAACATATATTATGTACAGCTGATTCTAAATTCGCATGAAGAGCAACACAGAAGTTGCTGTACAATGTTTAAATGGTATGAGAAGAGGGATGATATAAATTATGTGATGCATTTTCTATGGTGCAACCTCGTCATTCAGTATGTTTGCAGTCATTTTCTTCTCCAGGATGGTCGTATGATTTCCATCTACATAGTGGATGGGTATCTTCTGCTTGAAATACTGAAAAGTTAAGAATTTTAATGGTAAAGAAGAACTTTTATGTTCAAAAGGATGGATGCTATTTAATAAGTCTGGAAAATAGGAGAAAAAACTTGGAAAATTAGGGAAATTCATTTAAATTCCTTGACATTTGAGATTTTGGGAGAGGACGTCTTAAAAAGTGCATCATTGACATGATAAATTCAAAACAGTTAAACCACAGAAATCAATCTTAAGAATGGTTTGATAATTGAGGGTAATGCTTGCTTTATACAAAGCACAATGTGTGTTATTCATAAATCAGTAAGAAAATCAGTTCTTTCTCTGTGTCCTGTTGTTTCTCTGTAAGATCTGATAGGTTCACAGAAAATCAAAGCAATTAGATTAACCTGGGTGTGTACATAGGTATCACCCAGATTTGAGCATGAGATCATCTGGTTAGTTGCCAAATACTTGACTCACTGGGCTACCTTGACCCTTTAAACCACTGGTTATAGAAGTCATTGCATAAAAATATATGGATATACTAAAGATTAACTCAAACCTATTACCTTGGTAAAGATGCCATCTATTTTTGGAGCAGTAGAAAGCAAGTGCTTATATCCTACTAATAACCAGCATTGGGATTAGATTTGTCAAAGTGATAATAATTTATGATCTACTACCATTTACAAATTACCCTAATCTGATTCAGGAAACATTCAAGAGTGTTGATAATGCATCCAATTTTAATAGGGAATATGGTAACTATGCGGAGAAGGTACCCAGCTGTGAGAAATAATAAGATTATTTCAATTTTTATATTTGCGTCCAAAACTGGTCAGTCATGTGAACAAAAGTTTGGTATCTGTGGCAGAGCAGATACAATTTTTTACATCAGATCAACCTGATGACATTCGCATTGTAGAAGGCATGAACTGCAATCCCAAATGATCACTTAAACTTCAAAGAGCGTAAGCTTAAGGCAGTCTCACTAAAGTTATATTGGTAGTTATTATGACCACTTACAAGTATCCTCTTCATGAGAGTGAGGTAAATTGTGAATGCATTAGAGTATTTATTCACAAACTATTAGATAGGAACATGAAGTAAAATAATTTATGGGCTAGATGAACAAGACAAGAAAGGTTGGGACTAATATTTACTTAAGACAAAAATGGCAACGACCATCCTGCAACTCTTAATTCATGTTCCTCCAGCTCAAAAAGCAATTCTCTAATGTTACGTATGAACAAGTGACAGTAAAACTCTGATCCAGCTTGATTCAAATTTTAGGAGCAATCTCCAACCAAAACCATGGAATTTTGCTATCTTTTTAGTGTGGATCTTTCAAAATTTCTTCAAATAAATTTAAACCCAGTCCTGACTCTGGCATACACACAAATATGCAACAGTAGAAGATGAGCTGGTTAAACTGGCTAGAATATCAGGATTCAACCCTAACTGGGAGTATGAATACATGAAAAAGTAATGGAAATTAAGCATACCTTTCCAAGTCCATAATCTTCCTCTATTTGTATTGAAGGCTGCTTTGTACGTATTAGGGTGACTTGGGTGTTTCGTTTCCCTCTTGGGACATAGTTTATTAGTGCCATTATGCGAGAGTAGACTGCTGACATAGTAGACAACAGAAAGGCTGGAGTATGGCCTACTGATTTTGGCAAAAGCCCAACTACATGCTTGGTACGAGTCTGCCAATCCTCCAGCTCCACCAGCTGGTGATGCAACTGGATAAATAAAGTGCCAACTATTAGTACACATTACTGCTGTCAAAACCAGATTTTAGGAGGATGGGCTCTAAAATACTTAGGTACCATCTCCCAGGGTACAAGTGCATTTAGAGACCTCTATTCTCCACCCTCCACTCCCAGACACCTGGGTGTGTTATTGAGATACCTGGTTTTTTTCAACAGCATTAATACATTTAAACACCATTTATTTCAATATGAAACACAATGGCTTTTAGTCTCTTACTTGGAAGTTTAAATTCTGTGATACCTGTAAATGTAATGCTGAAGGCAAACTAGAGAGAAGTTTTTTTTAAAAAAACCTTGGTAATTCTTACAGAAGAGGTTCTAAGAAAGTGCTATATGAACACACTCCTTATGATTTGAAGGGATTGACATATTCACTGTGAATTCATTAATTTCAGAAACTAGAAAAGCATAACTATATGTTAATTTAATCGGATATGAGCAAATGCCCATAATAGTTGGAAATGTGTAAATAAGGTTACTGAAATTGTAATTCTTTTCCAATTTGTGAACTACATATTTTACTTGTAAGTTTAATGACATGATATTAAAAGTAATTAATTTTTAGGATAAAACTTACTAATTGCAGCTTCACTTTGTGGAAGTTTACAATAATAAATTTTAAAGAAATAGCAAATGTGCTATTCCAGAGTCATTTTAAATACTGGTATGATGCTTTTTACCATTTTCAGGCATCATCAAGAAAAAAAACTGAAACATAGGTTTTGGTTTATTAGCAAAATATGAGTGGGAGTGGACAATGCCTTTTTACACAATATATTTGTTGCATGCAAAGTTAAACTAACTGTCTAATATCCCTCACGTACTGCGGATTTTCTCATTTTTGGGATGGAATTATTATCAATGTAGTAAGTATTCTTTGAGACAAGAAGTAAGATCTCTGTAACATCAGTTAAAGTGGCAATAAAAATAAAATTTGCTCATTATCATGCATATCTTTTCTTATATTCATCACTGATAGAGACCCACCCATTTGGAAATTTAATTTTTACAAGTTGCACTTGTTGGGTAATTCTTTCTGTTTTATGTGATATTTAAACTGGGAAAAATATAGTATTCATTTAGTAATAAATAATTTTTTTTCTTTTATTATACTATATGTTATTTTTGTAGTTCTTTTTCCAAATTTTTAAAAATTTATTTTAATTTCTAATTGCAGATAACTTTTAAATCTCTGGATTACTTTTCTTCAAAATTTATAATGTCGCATTTGAAACAAGACAGTCATTTCTTCTTAGAAATTGGGATTTATATTTTACTAGATTATTTCATTAAAGTATTTATACTTGGTGGTGAACATAAACTTAGCCTCCAATCATCAATACTGTGTTTTCATTAGGTAGTCTTCTACACAGCATACATATTTTTGTTGGGCATTATTAGTAGAAGGCTAACCAAATCAAAACAAATATTTTAGGTAAGACTGGAAGCAATTTGTGACTCTGATAATCTTTTTTATGCTAATACTTCATTTCATTTGTACCTTTCTTAGCTTTTTTTCATAAATGCACACTAATACATTGGCCATGTCATGGCCCTAGCCTTGCTGCACTAAACATCCAACACTACCCTCTTAGTGCTACCTTCTTCTACTCTTCTCTTCTAGCAGTACTAGTGAGAAATGCAAGGGGTAATTTAATAAAATGTATCACATAAGGAAAAAAGTTAAGAAGTTATTATTTTACTTATCCATAGGCAGTTTTTAGTTTTGTATAAATTGAATTTTTTAACAATAATACTATTCTTTTATACCATATGAAAAAGAAATTAATAACAAATATAATAAGATATTGTGCTTTTAACTATGGTTTACGTATGACCCGATAAATCGGCCCACCACACTTTTCGCCCGAGATACAAAAGCCGAAACATCAACCTAAGAGGGTTAAACTACTCATCAGATATGTATACTTTCTGTCTCCCTTTATTCTCTCCAACATGCCTAACCTTTTCTTCCCCTACCTTGCTTACCCTCTATCACAGTTTTCAACAATCCACTGCTGCTCAATGTACCCTTTTCCCACTTTTTCTGTCTTCTTAGAATTTCTCCCGACAATCATCTATCCTCTACTACCATGCCCAGAACCTCCTTTTTCATTTTCCTTTCTGTCCTTTTCACTTTTTCCATCCTTCTCCCAAACCCACATCTCAAAAGTCTCGAACGTAAGCTTGTCCTTCCTCAATGACCGAGTTTTGGAGGCATACAAGAATCCACCCATATCAATTTCTTTACTAGTCTTTTTTTCCATCTTTACTCAAGGTTCCTGTAATTAACTCCCTCCTCTTGTTAAAAGCTTCCTCACCAAAAGCTATTCCTCTTTGGCCTTACCACTTGGCCCACCTTTGTCTAAGACACTTCCTAAATATGAAGGGGAACTTTTATTCCTGCTCTAGTGTATGCCTCCCAATTTCAATGTTTATATTAGACTTCTTAATTCTGGAAAACCTCTTTGCCTTCATTTTCACCTCATTGATCCTTATCCCATACCTAATTCATCAATTCTTTAATTTGCTCAGTAATGATTGGCCCTTGGCCAACTGGTTAACTAAAGGTTCATCTTCATCCACAACCTTTGAATTCACTATTTGTAATCATGGGGGATAACAGATAACCTTGTTTATCCACCTGTCTATCACTGCCCTCTGTGTTTCTCCATTCGCTACCCACATGTGTGAAGTCTGAGACATATATAGATTTTGGATAAGTCGCCTAACCTTCCAGTCTATCCCTATCTTCTGCATGATGTTCATTAGTTGTTCCCAATTTAATCTATCAAATACCCTCTCAAATTCCATGAAACATTCAAGTATGTCCTGGTTGTATTATATATTCCTTTCTATCAGAGCTCGTATTACTGCTATGCAATAATGTATACCCCTGCCCTTGCTAAACCCAAACTGATTCTTTCCTAAGTGATTGTTTTCCCTCTTCCATCCCTCTATTAATTATCCTAACAACTATCTTTATTGCATGCAAAATCAAACTTATGATCATATACTTCTCACATACTGGGTTTTTACCCTTTTTAGGGATAGGAATTGAATGTCTTGATTGAACAAAAAGTGTCTGGCCAAAGTACTCCCTCATAAATACTGCAAATGACCTCTTAAAAACTATTCCTTCTGCAATTTCCTAAAACCCTTAAGTATTTTGGCATGGATATTATCTATCCTCACAACCTCATTCAATTTCATTTTCTCTAATGCCTTCTCTATTACACAATCTAGTATTCTTGGGACTAAGCTATCCTATTCAGCATCATTTTCTCAAAGAACGTCCAAGCTCAATAGCCTAATGTCTTTACATTATAGTTCTATTTATTCCTTAAATCTTGCCTGAATCTCTTCTGCTTGGATTAGTACTTTTCTGTGGCATTTCTGAGAGTGTGGACAGCTTTCCTTTCTGGCTTCCTGAGAGTTCATTAATCTTCATGCACAGTACACCCTTTTCACCCTGTCTCTTTAAATTCTCCATATTCTTGCACTGCTTCTTTCACCATGTTTCTTTTCTCGTATTAGTTTCTCACCTTATTTTATTAGTCAGCTCTTTATACTTTCTTCGTCCTAATTCTGTGTTTATGCTATTCCACTTCCTTCTTTTATCTATCTCTCTGATCATATCTTTTATCATCCATGACCTCCTTGTTATTTCTATATACAGTGAGTCCCCGACTTACACGATTCCATGGATATACAGTTTGACAAAAATATGACATCACCTATTGAAATACGTAGGGAAACAAAAACGCTGGGCTTGTCAAGCATATTCAGTTAGTTGAATATCTGGTCAATAGATGGCATTCATCATGTAGTTTATATCATATATATGAATATGTAAATGTATGGTATTTGACTTGGTAAATGACACTCGAGGAATTTTTGACACACATGGTTTTCGACTTACACAGAAATTTTTGGAATGAAATAACCAAGTAAGTCGGGGACTTACTGTGTACCTTTCCTATTGTTCTTTTGTAGCTTTAATTATTTTTTCTTTTAGGTATCCTCACCTTTCTTCTACTGGACACTTCCCCTAGTCCCTGCCCATAATGTTATCCACTACCTTCTGATATACCTTCCTTTTCATCCTGGTTAGAGATTCTGCATTCCATTTCCTCATTCATATGCCTTTTTTTTATCCTCTTTAAGGTTATGATACTCTTCATGAGGGCTAAACTATGTTATGTGTTCGAATTTTCTCCCGGGAAGCTATGCGAGCTGATGGCACTGTTCCTAAATTTATGCCTAGCCATAATATGATTGTACTTATAGTTCCCTGAATCACCTGACCTTTTCAATGTGTATATATGTCTATGGTGGTGTTTAAACCAGGTGTTAGTAATAATGAAACCATCCCAACAGCAAAAATAATTTTTTCTCCCACTGTCATTCCTTGTCCCTAGCCCATACCATACAAGCTGATCAATATCATGGTTTTTAATATAAAAAACTATAAAGCGAAACAAACTCCTTAAAGATGTTGATGTTATGTCTTAAAAAGTTCATATGATAAAGTAGTTAAAATTATGGGGTTGCATGCAACCCACAATGTAAAGACAGGCTTTCTGAGAACTAGAGTTTTTTCAAATAAACAAGTGGAGTCCATCTAATAATGATAATTCAATCTTATTTTTGGTTAAACTACTTGGCAATACATCATGGCATAATCATTTCAGATGCCTCGAAGTACACAAGATGTATATGCATTCACCAGTAGAGAGTGCAATCATGACATATATATGGCATAGCCAGAGAAGTGGTTAAAGAGTACTGTTAATCAATCTATTGCATACTGGAGTATCTCATTAGAGTCTCACCTAAAGCAAAATGACTAGTTTTAATACTAAAAAATACAATCTATTCCCTTTTCACATGCATGTTCACTTCCAAGGGAGAAATTACATATTGTTGTTTACTTTACCTCTTTCAGGTCTAGTCCTGTTGGAAGATAGTTTAAAATGTGGCAAAGGAGATTACTCTCCAGTAAGGGCAGGGCTTCTTTCTCTCCTTGTTGGACCTCTGTTATTGGTAAGTACTCCTTCTCTTCATTTGCTGAATTCCTTTTTTCAAGAAGGGTGACCCTGACTAACTGCTGAAGGAGATCAGGGGATCCATCAATAAGTACTAGTGAAATGGGCCTTTTCAGGTTGCTATGCTCTTGCATCTCTTCCTCCAGTTGAACCACCATTTCATGTGCCAAAACAGCACCAAAAGAATAGCCCACAATGTTGTATGGTCGACGAGTATCATTTACATCATGCATTTTTCTCATGTTCTGTGGAGCAAAAAACTTATTATAAGTACACAGCTAATAAGTGCATCATAATTTTATGTTCTGATACTCCTATAAGTTTTCATCCTTTCTGGATTAAGCAAACTGATTATGCATCATTCCATCAATATGAAAAAATTATTGGTATGCTATTCTTAGGTCCTCATAATATGTCTTGATCAAATCTGATTTGAAAATACAGTAAAATCCCAAATTTCCATGCTAATGACTGGTCACAGGTGCACAGATAATCAGAAAATGTGGAAAATCCACTGATTAGGCTATTTCCAGGTTCCCTATCTTGCGGTGCATTGCCAAAATACATAAATTCCCTAAGAAAATACCACCAACTGCCAATGAGTAGATCCTCATTTAATTGCTTTTTAAAGTGCATGAACCACCCTGAAGATGCACAAAACTCTCCTTCAATCCCTAAAGAATTATGGAAAAACTTCGCTTTCTCCACCAGAATAGGACCTGAAATAGGAACTCTTTGGCTTGCTTATGGTTGTAACCTCATAGCAGCACAGTGTCAAGATTTTCTCAGGTCAATTTTTTCATTGACTATCTTTTTATCACAAAGGTGATGCTGTCACAATCACAAGTAAAAACCAGAAGTTTTATTTTTTGTTTATGAGCATCACAAACTGTTTGTAACCCAATCCTCGATTCTCCGGCCAGTTTTTTTTGCAGCTTCTCCTTTATCTAAATGACTATTAAATGAAGTTTCTGTTTTATTGATAAGACCATGCATTTTCTTTTCGTAGCCATTTTCCACTGTCAAGGCACTTCTCATATCTTCTACGTGACTAAACCCCTCATCTGAGTGATGAAGTCTGCACAAGAGAACAAAGTACGAGCATCAAGAACAGCTATTTTATATTAGCTTCACCTTATTATTACTGATGATATTAACAGTAGAGTTTCATTTTAAAAATTTAAATGCACAGTGAAACCAAAAAAATTAATTTCTGAGGTTATGTTGTTTTACTTTGCAACAAATACTTTGTTGCAAAGTCACTGCATAAGCAATTATTTGACCATGTATACATGAAAAGAGAGGGGCTGCTATTGCAACAAAAGGTCAACATTATCTCAGTCCAGTTTCCAAGGGAAGGGAGTGGTGCCCCACTGAGAGGGGTCATGACAGGAAGGATTTTATACCTGGGAGCTTCACTTTCTCGCTCCCTCAGAAATTGTCGTGTATACATGATAGTCGGTACCTAGTTTAGAAAAATCTCCGACAGATATACAGAACATTTGGCATTTAGTGGAGGTTAGCTTGTGATGTGCATATTCAACATTAGGCACGAAAGGTTTAAGGAATATAAAAACAAAGTCAGCAATTTTGTACCTCTTCTCTTGCACTGACAGATATCCCATTATGGGTGGCCCTTCACACCCACAGTTATACAACTCATCCCATTCCCCTACAATCAATTTGTGTAGAATCCCCTTTGTAATAATTCCCCTATAATCAATTTGTTTATAGGTGGTGACATCACCACCTATACACAATAATGAGGCCTGCATGGATAATCCGCAGCCTGTATAATGCATAATCAGATAATCAGAAGTTTGCTGTATAGGACATTTCAATACAAACATTAATTACTGCAGCTGAAATATTTTTTAATATAATCAATGAAGGGTTCAAAAACGAAAGCCTGACAAGTATTTCTCATTAATCATCATCTTCCCCCTCATCTCAGTGCGTGTTCTTGGGAGGTTTAAATGGCTAAGTTAACATAAATCGTAGTATACCTGAAATTGATGAGACCACCAAAAATCTAATGTGGTCCTCCCCCCCCTCCCTGTCCCACACTTTTGGCACTCATGTTTTTTAACATTTACCTTGATGAGATATGAAGCCATCTCTGGGATAGAAGATGTTGGTGCATCATTGCCCATTTGTAGTGATACCACTGGGTACCTCATTTCTCTTGCTAGGGGTTCCAATACAGCTGCCATTCCTTCTATGCCAGGCAGCATAAAAACTGGGAGAATTCCGGCTCCCTCAAGCGGGGAAAGAGATGGGAGAACTTGCAAAGGCACTGACTCGGTGAGCTCTTCACCTAAGACTCGTTGCAGAAAATCAAATCCTAGCTCACCGACCTTCTGCACTTCATTCTGACCTTCCTCATTATCAGGAGCCTTAAAATTACAAGAATAACATATTATTAAGAGGGCAGCAACAACTAAGACAAATTTCTGGGTAGATATTTTAAAAATAAAATAGATATAGTGTAAATGCCTGAATATAATGAGTATGATTCATATTGTCCCAAGATGACAAAGGTGCTTCAAATTTGTAGTGCAGTTAGACACCAAGCATTCAAATATTGCTTCTTTTGATGGAAGCATATGACCATATTTTGTTTGTAAACTAAAATTTTGCATGATTTTCAGTTTATAAATGTACAGTTTTTAAAATTATTAGCCAGTAATTACCAACCTAGCATA
>LYUA01000085.1:774458-791547 GCA_002093875.1 Calopteryx splendens | reverse complement strand
GCTCCTAAGAAGGTCTCAGTGCTGGGAGACAACTATTAATACGGGCCTTAGTGACTGTGTAAGTAGGAATCATAGGAATTAATGATTGAAAAAGTGCTGTTATCCATTCTCATAAATTTTTTAATGATAAGTATTAGTATTACTGTATTTAACAGATTTTAATTATAAAATAAAAGTTGGATGTGGTGGCTTTTACTTGAAAAGTAACATTTACCACATGCATATATTGAAACACTGAAATAATGGAGTAATTTATCATAATTTGGGATTCATTCAACCTATTTCTCTTAAGACAATTATACAAGGATCAAATAATTATTGATTAAAGTCACCTGGGATTGAAAAAAAGTTGAATTATAAACACCTACCTTGCAAGAAAATTTCATGGAACTATACGTACAGACAGCCTATGAGTAACATAATTATTGCATTTGGACAATCTCTTCATAAATTGTAATTAATGCAAGTTGAAAATTACTCCAGAGAGTACAGTCGAGGTGGAGAAATGTGGGGAATATTTTTTGACTAGAGGGCATCTGATATATTATCCATCCATAAATGCACTGGAAATCAAAAGTTTTATAAAAAAATTCATCACCAAAACTCATGTTCCAGTAATCAATGTACGAGGGTCATCCAGAAAGTTCTACCTTTGAAATAAAAACTATGGCAATACCCTTCCACCTAAAACCTAATTTGTATTTGTGATTGGCTCTTTCCTTCTCCCCTTCAGTTTCTAACCTACTGATCTGGTACATTAGGATGCTCATTAAATTACCTGCTTCAGGCGATGTGGGCAGACGACTTCAACGGCCAGCTTTCCTGTGGCAGTCATTACATCACGAAAGTTTAAGGCAGCATAATATACATCACATATTTCCTCTGATGAACTTACTGAAGAACTGAAAAAAAAGTCTTTCCATAATAATAACATATCTTACAAAAGCATTCTTAATCAACCTTCTTACACATACTGTATTTTCTGTCTTATAACACACACTGGCTTATAAGACCCACTCTAGTTTTGCCCGCATATTTTGGAAAAAAATAATCTTTCTATTACCCCTCGATACTGTTTACTGTGAAACTAAGAAGTTATATTAGAGCAGTTTTGCTGGTCCATGGGCTATAAAGAAAACCGAATACATAATGCTATGGGTTGTAGGAAATGAAGGGGGAAATGGACCTCATGGAGGTTTCCATAGGAGGCCACAACAAATAATTCGGGTCGGATCAGGTAGACAACCCACATAATCCCCCTGCCAACCCCGAGTGCCATAGGGTTTTGGAATGGAGAAAGCAAGTTATTTTTCTCTTAGTCTGAAATTAAAAGGAAATATCAGATGCATGTACAATATTGTTTCAAAACATGAATGCCCAATTAATTTACAATGTAGCCATTATAACTAAACATGCTTGCTTAAATGCTTGAAGAGATGTGCAAAACAACTGGGGGGGGGGGGGCATCATAAAGTTAGTGGAANNNGGGGGGGGGGGGGGGGGGCGTCATAAAGTTAGTGGAATCTACAAACTTTATGATGCCCCTCATACAAATTTAAGGTTTTAAAGTTACAAGTACTTGAATATAGTGTAAATTTAACTTTCATTGATAGACGAAGAAAAAAACATTGCATAAATTTTTAGCCAATATGGTAAAAATTGCATGCAGAGGCAAAGGGAAGTTTTTGGAGCTCAGTTTACACTGCATCATGGAAAACACATTGCTGGTAGTATTTAGGCCAAATTTGACATTGGAATTGGCCAGGATGTTTTTCATGGATTTCTTAAACGAAAGAAACCACATCTGATACGCTGGAACTTTGCTGGAGCTCACACTTTAGGTCTGCCTAATCACTTGTTCCATAATATGATGAGAAAATTTGACAGATTATTAGTTATCAAAACCAAGTCCATTCTCTAACTCCTTATAATAAGAAAGTGATATTTTAGAGCTCGCTGTAAATGTCAATAGAAAAAGTGGTATATGCATATCTATGTTTAACCAACCTTTTTGCTATGGGGCTCTCAAACCATCTGATGCTTGAGAGATCACCCCGAGTTAATAAGTTGGCATAAGCATGTTGAACTGGTACAGCAGATAATACAGGGTCTGTGCAGTCTGCAGCATCGATTATGGGCAAATGACGCATGGATCCCCATATTCCTCCTTGTAAAACATTAACTGCTAGATCCAGTGACAGTTGCTGTGCATACAACGGATGTGAAGGTGCAAATTCTGGAGCCTCTGGATCATCAATTACCACACACCTTTAAAAAACATATCAACAACATCACTTTTTGCCCAGAAAATCCATGAATTATCTTAATAATTAATAATAATTTTGTGCCATGTAAAAATTGATAATATTTGTCTCCATTGATGATACTTCACATTTAAAAAATGTACCATTGTAAAATAAATTTAGTAGGTACCCATCAGGAGAAAGACATTGTACCCCACCATGTAATTAAAAAATTAGGTTAAGAGAGTATAACAGAGAAGCAGAAAGTGTATAGTAAATTATCATGAAGTTTTATTTACTTATTTAGTTAGTGTGTATTAAAAAGGCACTATGAAATGGCTAATATAATAGTCTTGCTGAAGCATGTAAATGCCAAAATGACAAATAAATAGCAATCCAGTGACTGCTCATCACATAATGGTTTGAAATTAAACTTGATAGTAATGCTTGTTATATTAATGGAGAAGCTCCAAATTCATACATTATAAGATATGGAGACGCATGGAGTCTGAAGAGAAGGCCTCAAGAGTTTGGGTGAAGTAGATTAACTAAATAGTAGCATGAAGGAGTGAATTCTATTTGCCTCAAATCCCAATGGTAGGATTAATACTATTACTATTGATTACTAGTTGAAAATGAATATCCAAACTTCTACAAAGCAAATCCGATGCACTAGAGTAATCCCAAGCAGAGTTTTATTTCATGACTTTGTTTCCAAGACATGTGATTTAAGCTTATCAAACTTATTATAATTGTATTGATGGCATTTTAAAATGGAGTAAATTATATTTCTGCTACTGTTTGTGTTGCATGACAAATTTTAATTGTTTTCTTGCCATTAGTCAATGTCTTTTTATCTTTTTTTTCTAGAAAACCTTTCAAACAGAGTGGTAAAGTTTTAAATTCTTAATGACCACAATAGGGTGGTTTCCTTATTTTTTATAGAGTCTTGATCTAAGGAACATAGCACCTAGATGATAAATGTGAACCCATTCTGCTGAAAGATGAAAAATTTAATTTTTTTTATTAATTGAAAAATGAAAAACTTCAGTGGTGGGAAAATCCAATGGGGAACTGAGAATGCTGGGAGGAAGCCCAAATGACGTCATAGGGACCGAATACAATCAGTGCAAGGATTAAAAAGTGTAAGTGCACTTGGAAATCTGTAGAACAAGGTGCTCTAACACCTTGATTTTTCAAGTAAAGTTATTTTGAAAATGCGAATGTAACGACTCCTCCCGAATTCTATTTTAAATCATATGCTGTCATGCATTGGACCCATTTCCAACATATCTCCACTGATTATTTGGAAAATTAGAGTGTTATCAGATTATTGAAAACCAACCTTCCCCAGAAATAACAATGCAAATATCTCTATTCACCCATGCCCTAAACCTCTGCAATATAACCGTTTGGTAGAGAAAGCCTTGGTTAGGTGAATTGCTCGCTAGTGCTAGAAGTTATTTTTGCTGAAAGTGCAAACCCGAGATCTCAATAATGTCCTAAATGAAACAAAAAATGTAATCTACATTGTCATTTCATATATACATAAATAGGTACATCTCTAATGCTTATGTGCCTACACACTTGCTCAGTGGTGGTCATCCCTTCCTAAAGGCCTTTGAGAAAAAAATGTTGGAAATGTCCCTGTTATGTAGGCATTAAGGTGTGACCTATTCAGTAAAAATTTGACCAATTTGCCCACATACTCATCACATGTATACACTTGATTATATTTGTTTGTGGAACTCATAAATTATATCTAGCATCTTATTCTCGTGACTTGCTTTTTAGACTGAGATTATTCATTACAACGGTAGAAGTTAATAATGAGAATGTTCATTTGGGTGACAACTTTCAGGAATTGGTTTAGCATCTTTCTTCATTGAAACTTATTTCATAGTGTTAGGGTCCAATAACATTGTTTAAAAACAAGAAAACCTTGCATTTTCTCCTCCTGGTTCTCTTCTCAGACAGTTGAAGAGTCCAGTTATTCCAGTAAGTGTCTGTCTCTGAGACACCAGATATACTCTCTTTTTAGGTGCTTGCTGTCCATGGGGAGCCAATTTAAGAGCCTCTTTGAGTTTTGGAAGCCAATCAAACTGACCTCCTTCATCTCTGATGTTAACAACACATGTTTCTACTGGGCTGAACCTCTGTAAAAAATTATATTTTCAAAGTTAAAAAAATTTACAACTATCCACCTTTTTTACAATCAGCCATCTTAAATAATTAGAGTCATATGCACATATTTAATCTTATTTCATGAAAACAGTTTACAATTTGTATTAATCCAAAATTTGTGGAATATAAGGAGGTAAACCCTCTTTAATTTAGACCTCAATAGTCCAGACTGGCAAAATCTGGACGAAAAGCAAATGTGATGTACATCTTGAAAGTTTCTATGAATATTAATGATTGAAAAGTACCTAAAAATTTCAGTAATTGATTTATTCTTAAATTGTAGATAAAAAAATTAATTTTTATCGGCATTGAGTTAAAAAAACAGTAACTTTTAAACTGAAGTTAATGTGCAAATCCACTTTAACACGTGTTGTTCAAGGATGCGTGTTAATCCAACTCCCTTTGCATCTGGATATGTCTTAAATTCACATCTCAGAACTATACAGGGTTTTTCCTAATCCCCTCATTATTTGTATTCACTGGCACTATGCAACAAGGGCAAGCCACAAAGGCCCAGTGGTGAATGACCTCTTTGCCTCCAGGCCTAAAATGCTCTCATTTGCCTCCTTCCGTGAATTCTCCATGATATGTTTTATATTTCAATAGTCTCTGAATACACAGAGGTTAGGTGGTAATATTCTGCATCATTAAAAGTTATTAAAAGTTCTTGGCAACTAAAGGGATGCTGGAGTCTCAAAAAATATGCCATATGATATAGTAGATATGCCGACTTATGGCTTCCAGCCTAACTTAGTACTTATACTAACCTTCCTTAAGAGCAGTAGCACATAATTGTCGGAGTACTTTTGCTCAACAATCACTTCCAGCCCTCTTGCTTGCATGACTTCTTTTGAGTTTTCAACTCCTTGTATTCCTTCCCACATTGCAGGTTTTTCACGGACTAATAAGAAGCTGCCATCTTGGAGACCAGAAACTACAGCACCAAGTACATGACGCCGGCCGGGTGGCAATAGTAGATCAGATGCTACTGTAAGATGGTAAGTTGTTGCTCCATGTTGTTGTTGTTTACTGTTTGATCCTGTATTGGTAGACCCCATCCCACTGACCCCAGACAGTTGACGCTCTTCAACTCTAATATTCCTTGCTCCCAGTTCATCCATTGGAAGGCTGGTGGCAGTGGAAGAAGAAGCCAGCACTGTCATATCTGCCTGCATGAAGAAAAAGGTAAGGCATTCTAGTGGTTGCATCAACTAGAATCATCAGTCCTTGCATCAGTCCAATCATCCATGCAACATCAGTCCTTGTTGCATGGAATGCAACAAGGACTGATTGCTCCCTTTTTTCTTTCCTTTAGTTGATTACTATTTAAGGCTCCTATCTGGCATGACCAACTTCACTTATTATAATGTGGACCTATTTGACTGGCCCAACTAATCTGGCTATATGTTACAAAATGAATTTAGGGGTAATATATTGCAAGAGTAATGGCTTAATCGTGTGGTTTAAACAGCTCATTTGGTGGTGCTTAAACCACACCACATCAGATTATATTATGATTAGACACATAATGAGAAAGAGCATCATCCATTTGCAGTACTTCCTGGGAGTGAATGCAAATTTGGGCCATGACTTAGTACTCATGAAATATAATGTCAAATTCAACTGAATAAAAAAGGGAAGAAGTTTAAGAAATTATAACCTATCACTTGAATGAAGAGGAAGTAATGTGAGGGAGTAGTTGATAAAATCCTGAAATAGATTCAGGAGATGGGCATAGTAGAAGAAAGGTAGGGGGTTTATTGTAATCTTTTTGTTTCTTCTGCTCCTCACAGAACTACCAAAGGTAAGTTAATCTGTCTTACCTGAACCAGAGGCAAATCTGACAGGATATCTGCTATTGAAGGGAGTAGCACAGTAGGAGTCCAAGGGGTTGAGTGGGATTCAGTTGAATTAGGAAATGTTGCAGGATTCTGTGGTGTTTCTTCTACTAAACGCAATTTACTAATGCTAGTATTCTCCACAACTAGATGCACACAGACACGTAAAGCAATGGCCATTTCATCTCTTTCCTTTTCCTCCTTCTTTACTGCAGCTGGGTCTAGGTAAGGAACAAAACCATATTCTTCTAACACTGGTACGGCTGTAGGCCTCCTCCGTTGAATTACACTAGCTTTTAAGCGACGAAATTCTACTCCTCCTGACTCAATAATACCTACAGAGGGGCGTACTCTTACAGGAAGACCTGTAACATAAGAATATAATGCATAAATTACATATGAAATCTATACAAATTCATTTTTATTAACACTTTATTCAATAAATTTAAATATCAATTGTAATGCAAATTTATGTGGGTCTCTGTACAATACCAATACTAGTTCACTGAGGCATTATTTCATATTAGTTAAGCCAAATTTGGGGCCCTTAAGAGTGTAAATTTAGGAATTAAAAACATTTCCAACAAGATTTTATGTATACATGGAAAATTGCTGAGCAAAGGAGGTAAGCATGGACTATGGAAACATAGTTAGTAAAGAAAGTCGCCAGCGAAACCCTTGAGTGATGAGAAGAGCAGGCCAGATTAAAATTTTTAGAAAGGCATATAACACTTGAGTTTCCTTTTAACACTATGATAATTATTAGGAGTCTGCACTTAATCAGCAGATTAGGTCACCTATATAAAGTACTATAATTTCCACATGTTAAACACTTTTTTCTGTGAAAATTTTCATAAAGTTAGGGTGCATCTTTTGCATGGTAATAGATGTGCAGTGCTATTTTTCCTGGACTAATGGTAAATATTTTATGCATTTTAGCCAGCTAAAACCTTATTTTTAATGCACCTAGCTGGAAAAGGTTTTTACAAAACACAAGCAATAATAATGTGATTTATAGAATAAAATCTCATTGTTTTGATCCCACTTAGTTCTTTGAGCATTACCTGACCACAGTCACAGGATGATATATTTTTTTAGCATGGATTGCTTGTATTATATCTATGCACAATTTAATTCTAAGCTCAATTTTTAGGGTATTCTTCTAGCTAGCAGAGAGGAGGGATTGAGGAGTGCTGATTTGGGCCTTCTTCTATCACTTGATCCTTTCCATTTTGGTTGTATGATGTAATGCATCATTTCCCTTGCTAGAAAACCCATTTTTGTAAAAAAAAACATTTATAAAATCACCTCAGCCATTTCAGTAAAAGCAGGGAAAGAAAAGAGGATGAAAAACAAAATTCTTAAATGAATATATGTCCTTGAAACATGACCTGAATTTATTTCATAGGTTAGTTAGGTGAATGATAGTAATGGTGACAGGTAGAATTTCTTTGTACCTACTGTAATTATCCAATTCATTCCAATACATTTCTCTTATGAAAACATGGGTGTGTCTTATAATTGGAAAATTATGATACCCTTGTAAATTTTGCAGTCCCTCCTCTGCTAGTTATACTACCCCACTGTGTTCATCATAGTTTGTCTCTAAAATTCAAATAAGATTCCTTTGCCCATTTTCAATTGTATTCTTTCTAATTCTTAGCTAAAAAATGGTATCAGTCCATGAATTTCTTAATTCAAATCAGCATCATCTTGTTGCATCCTCAATTCCATGCATATATTGTTTAAAGTAAAGTTATCAAGAAACCATCAAGATTGAATTTGATTTGAGTTCTAGCAATGGAAAATTTTTCAACATTCATTCCAGGAAAATTGTTTTTGTGACCTCCTTTATAGCTACCTATTTAAACTTTTGGAATGCACCATCAAAGTCTATTTCAAATCATTGGGAGTCCCATTTTTGTAAATTTTTGCAGGCCTACCATAATGCATAATTTCAGTAGGTTAGTGGTGTGAGTTGTCTAACAACTTGGCCAAGGGGGATATGAGTGAAAATAAAGAGGGATATGCAGAATGATTCCTACCTGGCTAAGGTTGCTTAAGCAAATCACTTTGAAGAAAGGACACATTTATGTATGTGTGTTTTGTAAAATATTAAACGCTCAAAGGGTTATGAAAAAAATGGAGCCACAAATACCAAACCAACATTTCCTACCGAGTGCATCCAAATATGGCACCTATTTACAATTGAATACAGTCTCTCAACTACATAAATAGTGATCTTTGTTTCTAATGCTCGTAGTATTTAAGATTGTTTTATTTGCTTACATTTTTCTTCTCCGGCAATAGAGTTGACAAGGGCAGTGTGTTTCTTAGGATCGATGACCATTTTCTCAATAGATGTGGGCACATAGAGGGCACGTGTGTCCTTTTGTAGTATTTGAATTTGCAGCATGGTGTCCAAGAAGGTGACCCAGTTGTTGATCCACTCGAGGTGACCTTTTTTACCTTCATTTCATAAAATGTAGAATTATATATCTTTTAACTGGTTTATGATTTCTAATTCATTCATTCACCATATTAACTCAGTAACTCTGGCCACAACATTGAGTAACTCTACATATCTACTTGAAACCATAGCATTAACATACAAATGTTATTCTTAGAATCAAGCTGTGTTTTTTTTAAATATTTGATGTCAAAGTGTCTTCTATAGAAATTAATTTTGACATCAGTAATCATGATGTTCTTTGTAGTATCCTTAATGACTTTAAAAGTGACATAATTCCATAAAAATGAAAAACCTCAAAAACATAGTATGCAAAGGCTGATGTCTTTGGTGACTTTAAAATAATGTTTTGATTTTAAAATGCTCACAATAAAATATTTTACAACCTTGTCCACAGACAGGAATCAACTTTCCACAACTAATACTTAATATACCATGATTTCAGATGCAAAATACTGCCAATGATGTTACATAATTTCTTTGAAATATTTAATTTTTAAATTGAACAGAAATATGCAATGCAGTTTACTTTCATCACTAAATTGCTCTTAGTCATGTACCAAGTGTACATGACTATACAAATATACTCTTTTAAAGAATAGGATAACCACTAAAAAATTGAGCTCTTAAAATCAGTAGAGATCACTTGGTCATTTCATGCCACAATTTAAAATGTTTGTTTCTGAACTATATTTTAAAAAATAATCACTCTATGTACTCATTTATTGGATAGTAGCTATACCCAGTGGTATACATTTACCCAATGATTAGCTTGTTGCAGAAGAAATAGAAGAATAGACTTTATGCATGTATGCCTGTTTATTTGCTATGTTTTCTTACCTGATCTTTCCAAATGATTTATTCCACAGAAATAGCCTGTGTAGTTATAACCTCGAAGTCGTAACTCCTTGTATACATCAGCTGAAGAAAGAGAGCGATTGAATTCACTATCATTATTATTTTCCATTGCCTGATCACCATCCTCCTGTATGTGAGCAGGAGAAAATTCTGATTCAACATCTTCAGCGACATATATGCGTCCTGAGACAGTGGCCATCCCACCTTCTACAACTTCAAAATCTCCTGAGCCTTTCATTATCATTACATTGAATAGCAGAGTTCCTGAAATAGAGTTAATTCCAATTAAATGTTGATCATGAAAATTATATACCTCCAAATAACACCATTCACATAACTGGGCACAAATGTAATACATGTGCATAATTTTTTTCTAGTGTTAAACCTACATTATAGTCCTTCAACTTAAGAACAGTATAACTCCAATACATATATATGAGTGGTATGATGAGGCATAATGCTGTTAACTGAAACTGCAAATGGTACAGAATGCTATTATTAGTCTTTCATTTAATTTGCAAGATTAACTTGTAAGGGCAATACCTTTTTATTATTCTTATTAAAGGTGTATTAAAACTCATTACATATTATTCTTTGCACCTAAGCAGAGGCAAGTGAGCATTTTCCTTTCTCCTCCTGCCCCTCCTTACTTCCTGTAATGCGTAAGGTAGGAGAAAGAGAAATTAAGACTAGCCTTGAAAGATTGAGCTTAGGTACTTTGATTTTCTCATATGAATATCATAGGGAGTCAAAACATCAGACATCTCTCTGGGTGCTGACCACCCAGAAATCATCTCATCTCATCCAGAATTCATTTTGACTTTGTAATTGCTTGAGTCATGAGGAGATGAACTAGGGTACCCTCCACCATTCTCAGTCCTAGGCACATTTTCTTAATGTAGCTTCCTGTTTACACAGTCCCAAGAAGCTTTATTTAAAAGCAATGTAAACAACAACTACTCGAAACCATTCTGATGAGCCTCCAATACCTCTTACTCTAATTAACCTATAATTCACCTCTTGGCATGCTACCTTTATTATGTTTTTTTTCTTTTCACTTTCGTTACATTTGTTCCCTTCTGGTGAGAAAAATTACTTCAATTTTTGTTAAAACAATTTTCAGGAAAGTGCCGCATTTCATCTTTTATAGTTTTCAGAATAATAAATTGCTTTTGAAAATGGCAAAGAAATGTATAAATATTTAATGTATAAACCATTTAAGAGTTCTAGAAGGATTTTTTAATCACTTCATGCTGAAGTTTTCTAGATGATAGAACCCTTCCTAACTAGGCAACAAGATAGTACATATTTCTGAAATTATAAATTGATGGCAGGTATCTTTATCTCACTCATGTATGATGGCCAAATCCCGAAGGCAGATGATGATTTAATGAAGGAAATTTGGGGTTGATGGAATTTAATTTCCTTCTTGAACTGTTGAATATTATGTGCATCAAAAGCAGGGGGATGGGGTTTTCAGGTGTACTTCTACCAACACGATACCACCGAAAATGGGAAAATCTAGTCCGACTGACCCTAAGCCAATGGTACCATAAAGAAGTAGGCCTGACCAACCTCAAGACTCATATCCCAAGGCCCTCACAAGGAATACAGGTGTCATTAAAAAGTTTTTCAACCTGCTTTGCATATAGTTATGTTTCAGTGACACACTTCCTAACCAAAAACTGCATCTGTACCAAAACCCACTGCATACATCTTTCAAAAATATTTGCTCTGGACACTGCATGCCAAATCATTCCTTTCACAATCCGAATGGGATTTTCTTTCATTTTGAGCATTTATTATTTTCACGCTGGGGATCATGAAGCGGGGTTACCAAATCATCATCAACTCAGAACTTGAAAAAATGTCACCTCTGAGCTGATAAGATTTTTTGGAGTGACTTTGCATAAGAAGAATAAACAGATTATTATTAAACTCATGTGTTCTGTCTCTCTCTATGCTTCACTTTTTTGTGAATATATATATTCTGTTGGAGTATTTTGCCAAAGCAAACCAATTTCATCGCAACTGAAAACCTGTTTGCGATGGTAGTCTTCCCCCACAATCAACTTCTTCAGTTCCATGAGAAATGTGCTGACAACTTCGTGATTGGTAGACGCAATGTTCACAGACACTTTATTTAATTTTTTTCAAATTATGCCTTTTCTTGAATCTGTAAAGCCATCCCCTACTTGCTGTAAACAGCTTGGCTTCATTATTTTCAGTAGATTTTTTCTTCTAGTCTTCGTTTAGGTTTAAGGCTTTTTGATGTAAAATGTTATTGTCAACTGACATATTTTTTCTGTTCACAAATTTATTCACAATTCTTTCACAAATTTAATGCTTTTTCCACATTAACACCTTTTCATGTACTTTCGATGTCACTTTCACAGAATGAGGTGCCACAGAAAAAAATCAGATTCAGTCTTGCCATATATATCAACAACATCAGTATACAAGTTATTTTTTCTTAATTTTTTTGATAAAGTCAAGAAAATGCACTTTTTCATTGATGGCAAGCACCTCATTGATTCTCTTAGGTTTTGAAGAGCTGTCATCATTAATTTTGCATTTTCGGACCATAATGAAGAAAAATAGAATTCAATTTTCATGACAGTTCTTGAATAATATAGCAACGAATTTGGACAGTATTAATACTTTAGACCTACTGGATGGATATTTAGCAGGCCAGGGCTGCTGCAGAGGATAAAGTGGGAAGAGACCTGCTAGAGGAAGAGATTTCTGTACCAATTGGACACTTAAAGATCACTTATTTCTGGCATTTTCCAATTGATACTTCTGAATTAAGTGAACCATGGAAAACTGAAACTGTGGATATGAGGTTTCTACTGCTATAGCTACTTATATACCTAATGTCTGGTTTGCATTTTAGTAAAATTATGCATGCAATCCTATTTTGAGTGTGTAAAAGGGGACATTATATTGCATTTAAGTTGTTTTCTACTGATGATTGGAGGATCCTTGAGATTGAAACTATATAGTAACTCTCAATAACATTAGCTAACTAGGTTGTCTAATTGACTACATATCAAATTTGGCTGAGGAGCCAAAAGAGTGAAAAGAGATTATTATTTATCAGAATTGATTATAATTACTCGGCATGAGATAGCCATTGGTTCATTTCATCTTCATAATTATCCCTAGTATGCCATCTTGGTGTTTTTATTGCACTGTATTCAAATGGTTGATTAACATTTCTTTAAGGTAAATGCCATGAACCCTGAGTTGAACATACCTTCTTTTGGTATGTTTGTGGCCCGTAGAAATCTCACATTTTCAAATACGACAGGAAGTTCTGTGTAAAGTTTGCCTTTCATCATACCCAATGTTTCCCACACAATGGCCTAAAAATATGAAAGAGATTCATAATTAGCTATTATGTAAATAAAAAAAGCACTCAAACCAAATTATATAGTTAACACTAAGTACACAAGTATATTGTATATAATCTTTGTTGGTACACAATAGCACATGTAAGAATGTTAAACAATCGCCCATTACCAATTTTGTTTCGTGACACAACTCCAAATAAGTAATATTTCAAAAGGGTGACTTAAGGGGAGGATGGGTTTAAACTTAGTAGTTTTTCAGGTTCCTAATTCAGTGAAGAATTCATTTAATGAGTGTAAATGCATAAATGGTGACCATGAATATTAGGAGTTCTATAATGTATATCATCAATAGGTGACCCTTTTAATAATAAATGGGGAATGTGAAAGGTGAGTCTTGGAAGCCTTTAAGGAAATTCATGGACATATTCCATAATGAATGAAGTCAATGCTGGTTTTTCTGGCTCTAGAATCAGCCTTTTCTGGTGAGAAAAGAGGCTCAATTTCCATTAGATCTCCAGTGTGTTGTGGATAAAATCTAACTTAAAGCAAACTTTATTTAATATGTGCTGTGTTATGTAGCTGACACAGAGTAATATGAAACTAATTACAGCTAATATGTACTAATCAACTCTATTGTATAGCCAAATACACATTATTACTATAATATATGTGCAACTATGCTTTATAAATTTCATGGAGATGGTAAAGACTCAGGAATTATTCCAAAACATAATTGTGATTTTTAAGAGAGGAGAAAGGTATTTACAGGATCAGGCCCAATGATGAACTTTATGAACATCAGGGAACACAATCACATCCATATGGAAAAGGCAACTCACCATCTACAGACACTTAACACGATGAACCCCTGCAGACTCAGCAAAAAGATACACACAGTGACAGGTAGGGGAAAAGCCTCCACCCTACAGCCTACAAGTGGATAACCTTAGCAAAGCCAGACCTAGAGCAACTGGAGATCGCATTGGACAGATCAGTTCCGATGGACCACCTTAAAGGGAGACTTCCAACTTTCCCTCATCAGTAAGAAGTGCAGTAATCTCCAAACCCAAGTGGATGGAGAAGAGAAAGCTGGCACACAACCAAAAAATGAAGGCATACTGGGCCAACAAGAAGCAGAAATCCTTAGTCAAGAGTTGAAACGAGCCCATTGGTCCTTAGTAGACCCAAATGATAAGAAAAAAATATGATTCTTAATACTTCAATGATGTGTATAATTATTTATGGTATTGAAGAAAAAATAACTACCAAAAAACTTATGGTATTGAAGAAAAAATAACTATCAAAAAACTTGGCATCTTTTTTTTTGGTGTTTAATCTCCAAAACAGTTTTTGGTGTTTAATCTCCTTCTGTGGGTCATTATAACTTCTAACTCTAGCCACTCTCACCACAGGAGGATATCAAGCCTGACTTCTCCACCCACCCTCCCACCAAGAGTCTAGCTTTGTTGGAATATTAGATTTGACCTGTATTTCATCTAACTAATTCACTGATCAGATGATAAAATCAGGGAGAGAATAAAATACTTGCACCTAGACACCAAGTTATGCAATTGGTAAAGGTAAGACTGGTTATGAGCTCTTTTCCAATCTCTTTTAGGAAGTCCCACATTCAGTCCAACAAATAGGAAGTAGTACTCAAAATGTGGGTCGCAGATAACGAAGGGCCACGGTAGTCAAACCATGGTTGAAACGGGAAAGCTGTAGTTTAAACTCTTCAAGTCAGCAATACTTCCATGTGCACATACTAAAAATATATGCCATTTAGCATAAGGCCAGTACATCACTTGGTGCTGGCTGTTATTTTGAGCTTCTTGGGATGATGTTGTCAGTAATTTCTATTATAGGATCACAACTGGATTTCAGGAGAGTGGTTTGCTCTAAATTACAAATATTTGCATCCAACTATGGCACTAAGAGTTTTGTGCTTGGGTAATTAGACTAAATCAAGGGATCGACAAGTTTATAGAACCCTTGATCTGGCTTAAAATGAAACATGAAGAATTTGATATAGTAAATGTGAAAAGACAAATACTTCCTGCCTTAAGGCAAGAAAAAGTTTGATAACTCATTAATTTCTTACGTACCAAGTATCCAGTTGCAGGGAAGAGGTTTCTGCCATCAATAACATGTCCTGCATAAAATTCATCCTCTTCTTCAGCCAAATTTATTGCCACTGCTCTCTCTCCTGATATAATTTTCTCCTGTATGTTAGGAAATAGTATTAACAAACATTTTTGGGAGTCTCTATACTGTGTCATCATCTACAAAGGTTTCTCATATATTTCTAACAAATATTTTGAGACTGTTATGGAAGTACTCACCTCCATCTTGTATTCGGTGACAAACCAATCATCAGAGTGTTCCCACCTCACCAAAGGAGAAATCATTGGTGTACCTCTACCTACAGGAAACTCACATTTAGGGTATAGTCCAGCAGGGCGAGGTTGAGCACCTAGCTGATACAGCCTAGAAAAAAATAAGGATAAGTGAGTACACTGAATAAAATTAGTAAGATTTAGTTTTCACCAAAGATCTTTTTGTGATATTGTTTTTGTTACAGGACATATACCATCTTAAGGTTTTTTCTACTAAATCTAGGGCTATATATAATCATTCTCAGTATCATTTTAAGAATGATACAATAGATTCACCATTTTCCTAAACTTCAGAATTGCATACTATGTAGTAAAAAAATTTGCTTGATCCAGGGTGATGCATATTTTTATTGAAATATTAAACACTGACCTAAACTAGGTGATAATTGTCTCAACATGCATTGAAACTTAATGGTAACTTGGTATCTTATTTAATAATTTCTATTTACATGTTTTGGGAAAAGAAGATGATAAATTATGGATATCAGATCATTTTTTCCATTATTAAAAATGCCAAATTTAATGCTCTTATGAAATAATAATTATTTTAATATACAAATATATTCTATCCAATTTTGGAGCATTAATGCATAAAATTGAAAAAATTCCTACTGTCAATGGGGAATATGACACCAATTTTACATTGGCTGACCGCATGAAGTTTAACTAAAAGATTTAATTTTATTTTAGTTGGAATTTATTATTTTTCAATTTGTTAAACTCACTTTCCTAGTGCTCCAAGAAAAACTTCCAAATTATTTGGATGACCACGAGATGTCAGAGGAACATGGGCACAAGATGATGGCAATGATCTTCTCAAAACAGGTTGCAGAAGAGCATGTGGTGCTATTTCAATTGTAATAGCATCTCGTGGTATGTGCCGGGTGGTCGCCTCCTCAAACAGAACTGGACAGAGCAAGTTGTTTGTGTGATACTCAGCTGAGGAGAAAGTAGCCTGTGGCTTTCCCCACTGTGACTCTGGGACAGAAGAGGATATCCACAGCGGTGAACGAGCTTTTGACTCTGGAATTACCTTGAATAACAAAAAAGTGCATCACATGTTCCATTACAGACGAAGCTATCAATGAAAATATTAAACAGTCAAATAATGATAACTATTATTTTTCCTGAAAACAATGTTGATAGAAAATAATTCAACAATGCAACATAGCCTTAAGAGAAGCTCAGCATTCATGAAAAAATTTCAGACATCTCGTTTTGGTTGCAATGAATATGGATATTATTTTCTAAGAGTGGGGTCTTCTGTAGGAGCAACAAGCAACAGAAGGCAACTCCAAGGTCCCTACAAGGGCACCCATATTTTGAAACAAATTTTATTCCTTTTAATCAATCCTGGTATTCAACTGTATCTGACAAGTGTGAGAGCTCACATCTGCTTTCATGTGATTCAAGAATATAAGTACTATTAGTGCATATTGATTTGTAATTGTGGCACATATACACAAGTTGAAACTGAATCAGTCTGATTTTTTAGCAGAGTAGTTTCCCATTTCATGATGTATGTATTCAATTTCACCATTCTATCTTCTTTTAGCCATATGATGGTGATATTTAATATACAGATAACTCTTGATTTACGGACGAGTTAGGTTCCTTAGAAAGTGTTTGTAAATCAAAAATGGAATAACCATATCGAATCCACTTGATATTCCCTCAGTAGAAAATTACCTGTCTGTAGGTTTTATTATTAAGGTGACACATAGATGGATGCTTAAAACTTTGC
>LYUA01000085.1:686719-710598 GCA_002093875.1 Calopteryx splendens | reverse complement strand
ATATATTTATTCCACCAAATTACATACAAATATTATTAAGACAAGAGTATGCAGTTGATCAGAAGTGGAACATATTTACTGTACATCACCCCTATAGTATTCTTCCCTTTTACAGTTGTGTGTGCTGGTATGACACACTGATACACCATTCCCTGAATATCGAAAAATGACTGATGACCATAACTTTCCCAGGAGAAGCCATCACTTTGGCTTTTTTTGGGTGTTTGTGACGCCAGAGATTTCCACACACAGCTTTGCTGTTCACTCTCAGGATCAAAATGATGTAGAGAGGTTTTATTTGCGGTGATAACCTTCAAAAGAAACTCAGCATCTTATTGTAACATCAACTTAAACTGTGAACAAACCTTCACAAAAACATCCTGTTGTTTGGGTATGAGCAGTCTTGGAATTCACCACAAGCAAACACATCTCATGTACATTTTTATGTTACCAATGTGCAGGTGGCACACTGTGAAATTTTCAATATTTATGATAGTGCTCTTAACGTTATTTTATGACCTTTCTCACAATAGCTACAGTGGCATTCATAATTACTTCCATAAGAGAAATGACTGGATCTTCTGGTTCACTTTCCATTGAAATAGATTTTATTCCCTCTTTAAACATATTAAACCATCTTCTAGCTGTGCTATAGGGAAGAAAAGACTCGATAAGCCTCCTACAGCATTGCATAGGCCTCAGGTGACTATTTGTGCAGGCAAAAGCAAAACCTCAGTGCAGTGTATTGCTTGTCCTGTGTTACCATGGGTGAACTGAACATGATTCAATTTGCAACAGCTGTTGCTGATGCAATACTTGAGTCAAATCAATGAAACTTGAAGTGCATGTACATTACACATGGAACTAAAAATATAACATTAAATTAAATTTGTGTGCAATAAATTATGAGAATAAAAAATTTATGATCAATTCTTTATTGAACAGTCCTCAAAATAGGTAAAAGTGTTATACATTCAGTATCAAGTAGAACACGAGTAACAAAATCCTTCAACCAAGTGATCTAATTTTGAAAATGTTTTTATTCTTAACCAAGATTATTCAGGGGGTGCATGCCCGATGGTATTATGAGGCATATGATTCAATAAATCATCTCATTGTGAAATTTGATGCTTCTATTTCTCCTGCATATCATGTACCAGGCACTACAGTGCAGTGACTTTTCTTCAACTCACTTCATGCCTTCACTTCATCTCCATTTGCTACTTTTGTGTGCTTTGTTCTGTGGGGGCATATCAAATCTCTTTGGTAATTTTAAATCGGAAATATAATTGATTATGAATTACCTATTGTATTTCTATAATCTTGGTTGTGTTTAGGGTGTCAGGGAGAGCGAATTTATGTAAAAGCCATTGAACAACAGGTGTGACATTGTAACAAGAGGGGGAAACGTTGCAGAGTAATCATTAATGAAGTTGTATAGAAACTTTCAATATTAATTCCAAAAGCACCTCTATTACTTTATTTGAAAACTATTTTTGTTTAGTAAACACTTAATGGTTTTCACATAACTATTTGGTCAGGTGATTCCTTTTTGGTATTCCACATTTATTCTGCTAAGTGTGACACTCCCCCTTAAATTTCAATATTTGGGAATTTGAGTAGGAAAATTAAAATTGCTGCATAGAATTTACCATATGCAGCAATTTATTTTGTGAAATAAAATTTTGTGCGACTGCATCACAATGCATTTAAGCCAATGTGACTGATTTTTGGGGATAAAGATTACACTGCATGTATGCAATCCCATACCTGAATTTTGCTGTTTTTTTCTAGAATAAGTTAGCTATTTCTTAACCTGGATGAAACCACTATATCCACGGCCCTTTCCTCCCTCTTACCACTTTCTCTTCTCCTATTCATCTTCCCCCTCTATGTAACTCACTAGCTACGAGCTGCCCCACCTTAGAGTAAGATGGAGATACTCTTCTCTCACAGTTACCGCTAGGAAGGCTCCTGCTCTCTCCTATCCTCATGACAGTTAGTTGGTTCCAACAGCTTTTACCAAATTGTATAATTGTGATTGCAGGACTGTCAAATTGAGCAACGATGGATCCATGATGGTGATGCTCCCGGGGTCAAAAGATCGAAAGCTCTTTAAAAAAGTATTTCCTTTGGATTGCACAGTACAAGGCCTCTAAATTTGGTTACTCTCTGGTAAAACTCGTAACCTTATTATGGGTGACTAAACCAGCTTTGAAGTTTGGCCCTCACATCTTTTTCAAATATCTTTCAAATTTGGGATGAACATAAAAAAGTTAAACATTTTTTCTGTATTGAAATCATTATAATTTTTCCTAAAGATTGGTAAATTAAAATCTGGAAAAAAATGAACGCCTCTTTCAATTCAGCAGTCACTCAAGCACATATTTAGCGTGGAATGAACTCTGAACTAGTGGAGTAAACCAAATATTGGTATGTAGCATTCACTCTCATTATCAAAAATATCTGATGAAATTAAATTCATATTATAGGCTCTGGTTGCTGCTTCTGTGTTGCCTCTGTCTGTTATCATTGTTGGTGTTGGAAATGCAGATTTTGGTGACATGGTAGAACTTGATGGTGATGTTGTACCCTTGGTTGGATTTGAGGGCCAAAAAGCAGCTCGTGACATTGTGCAGTTTGTCCCATTTTCAGAGTTTATAACAGCTGCTGCAGCAATATCAAAAGGAGATGAAAATGCCACCGCAGCCAAAACGTTGTTGGCCCGTGAAGTATTGGCTGAGGTCCCATCACAGGTTGTGTCATTTATGCAAGGAAAGAAAATTTTACCTGGTCAGTGGGTCAAGAAAGGAAAGGACGAAAAGAAAGATAGTATTTAGTTTGTCTTGGTCAGGTCTTCCAAACATCTGCAATTAGTGTACTACTTGTATATTTTCTTATAGCCTTTGACATATATTATGAAAATATAATATCTTATAGTTTTTCAAAAATCAACTTTGTAATCAAACCAAATTCTCTCACACTTTTTACAGTAATATATCTCTGCCCTGTGCCATTTTTTATGGCTGAAAGTATTGCAGGACTATGTAAATATCACCTAAGTTATAGTTCTTTAAATAGGGGTTGTGATTAATTATCTTCTGTAGAAACATGCTACATAGCATATGACTTTTAGGACTTGATTTGCTTGGATTTCAGCATTAACATTCCTTTATTCATACAGATGCCATGTGAAATTGGATAAAATTCTTACTATCAGTGGTTGCGTATTTATTGCTTAATATGCTTTGTGGAACAGCTCTAGCTTAAAATGAACCCTTTTTCTATCATTTAAATAAAATAACCATTTAAGTTTTTCATTGAGCCAGCATAAGTTATCTCTTTTCATTAATGCCTAAAAATGATGAAATAACCTTGATGTTAAAATATTAAAAGTGTGGTGAAGGGAGTTTGAAACTACTAAATATATCATTTTTGAAGGGCACTATAATCGCTGTCTCAAGGAGTCAAGTTGCAATTAAATTTCAGAGCAAGGTACTTATGCTGCTAATTGTCCATAGAATTAGGTTATTTTGGCAGTGTATATATTTGTGACAACCAAATGGAGAGAATAACAGGTATGAAGAATATTCTCATGTTAAATGGTAAAAAAAAGCAATTTCTAAGGTATGATTGAAACTGAATATGTACATAGTTACAAAATATTAAATAATCAAATTATATTGATGCAAGGCCATTTAGAAAGTGATCTTGTAAATTTTGAGTAAAGCACTCTTGCCTTTCACAATTATAAGAATTATCTTTGCTGATGTTGGCCAGAGGGAATTTGATGGAATATGCAAGATGCCTCATGTAAAAATTCTCCTCTATTCTAGTGAAGTGTGAATTTTAATATTAATCAGATAAGGCCAAAATAACCTATAAATAATGCAATTAAATATTTCATAATGGAAATGGCATTTTGCTTTATAAAATTGTGTAGGTATTTCATTGTCTATACATGTGTAAATAGGTATATGAGAAAAAACTTTGCTATCTTAAATATTTTAATATGAAGAAAAGTTGGAATTTGTATCAAATCCTCAACCTTCTGATGTATGCATATATTTAAACATATTATTTTGGCTTGGGAGAGTAAAGCATAATTTTAGCCTGGGAAAGTGTAGTGCAATATTTGCATGGGAAAACCATCATTATCATAAAAAAGAAAATTATTTGAGATTGGGTTGCAGATAAATATTTTTCAAAATAAGCTTGAGGTTAACAAAGTAGAATTTCATTAAAATCATTGGTGGTAATGACAACAAAAGGAAAGGTATTGTTTTGCATAGATATGAAATTAGTATAAACTCCATATATTATATTTTAGGTAAAGATTTTAATCCTCTTTGAAGAGCATTTGTTTCACTTTGAAGAGTCTTGAATTTGATTTTTTTCTCTGGCTTGCAAAACGTAAAATCTGATGATATTAAATGCCGATAAAATTTATAGTAAAAGATGCAGACATAGTTTTGTTTTAATGCAGCAAGCATTGCATAATTTTATCTCATATGAAATATTTGGAAAATCAGAAACAACGCAACGTGAAACTCACTGTTAATAATAATTTATTTCTTCATTCAGTTGTCGTATTATACTGCATCATGTGCTAGTTGTGCAGGCTTAGAAGTTAATTCAAAGTTCCCTGTATATGATTGATATAATCAAGTTTATAACAGCTTTATAATCAATTCTTTGTATGGTGTACTTTGATCAATTAAGTATTTTCCTTCTCGTCATTGCCACTGAGTTGTTACTAATGCTTTGAAATATTTGACATATTATCACTGGATGGTTATCTATGAGGTACACTTAATCCTTTCAAATGTAGAATAAGTAGTGGTATAAATGTGACATAAAAAGTCTTCATAAGGGGTACATGATTAATTAACCAGATGTGTGAGATGCATTTTGCTTCCATTAATGATTTAATTCCATATCAAACCAAGGAGAAAATACTTGCTTTTTTATTCATAATAAAGTGTGGTATTTGCCTTTACGTGTAAGGTGTATTCCTGTCCCTATTACAATTCAGTTTAATCCTTGTAGAAAAAAAATGTGTTAAAAGGGGAAAGAATACATAATTCCTATTGATAGTGGATTCATTGAAAATATATTGCTATTTCTTTGTCAAGTTGTGAATTTACAAAGATAGTTTCTCAGAACAAATCATGGTTGGCAAATGACAATCCTGAAAATTAAATCCCATAATTATTCTAAGTCTGACTTGTATGAAGTTATGTATACAAATGAACCAGTGTGTGAACTGTTCATCGACAGACTAATTTTATAAGTCTGAAATTTACAAAAATTGTCATTTTTGTACTTTTCCATTACCCTTGAGCTCTCAAAGATTGATCTGATCTTGATCACAGAACCTGGCATGTATATCCTTGAATTAGTTCAAAATAATATTCGCAGTCTAATTTTAGTCAGATATATCATAACTTCTCATGGTAAATGACTTCAAGTTTTATTAAAGCAAAAAATATTTGTCAGTGGATTTTTATTTGTATTAAAAAACTCAGATTTAAACAAAAGGGACTTAGATTTGGTCTGATATGTCTGTAGATTCATTTCTTTAAGACAATCAGGTGAAGCATATATCAGCCCCTCAGGTACGAAATGCTTTGGTGAGTGAGGTCTATGCATTTTAAATATGCTTTGCTGGAGCAGAAAGGACTTGAGGAAAAACTATAATAAATGGTTGAGGTTTTCTCTAGTTGTAACAAATTGTCACATGCCCTAGAAAATCTGTGAATAGCGAAATCTACAATTCAAATATTAAAATTTAAAGTCAAATGTGGAATCAATTAATATTTCTGCTAAATTTCTCCTGTCGTAGACAAATGACAAGGAAGGTGGTTCATTCACGTAGTAATATAATATTCAATTTTTAACTCTTTCAGCATATTTATAATGAGATTTGTGGATATGTCTCCTCAAATTCAATGTTTTGGTAATCCTTTAATTTAGGACTGATGACCTAACTTATTGTCATGGTAAAAAAGTATTTGTGATTGTCAAATGAAATGCTGGTATTGCCGTTTCACTGACAGTTTTATGAGGGGAAGCATGAATATATGTCTAATATTTTTAAATGTGACTTTGTCTAGTTGATTTGTGAGCAAACTAGGTAAGCTCAACGGATTATGTTTTAATGTTGATTCTGAGAAAAGCATATAATCAAAAACTTGTTTATGTGATAGTATTTTAAAATTCCAGTTAATGATTGACTCAAGTGTTCAATTCATATCAATCTGAGTCTTTGTGAAAGAATTGCAATATTTTAAGTTTGCAGTTTTTAAACGATGAATGCCTGTAGAGTTAATAATCAAAAGGTTTGCTGAAACCATTGTCCTCAGCTATTAATGTTATGCCTTTGACCTTTAATATACATTGAATGGTAAAATTAAATGTATACCTATGCATTATTAGGAGTCCATTAATGACAATTGTATAATAGATATTTCATTTTTACAAAGGTATAAAAGTATTTCAAAGAAGTAAATTTCAATTTTGCTTAATTGATTGTGTCTTGGCAGTTTGTTAAATTTATGCATGTATATATTAATTGCTACTGTCAAGATTATCTATTTAAAATACTAACTTAAGTTGGGTTCATAACTAGGTATTTTTTGAGTGGGTGAGTCATTTTCAATGGTTTTTTTCTTGTCATACATCATTGATGTTTTATAGTACAGTAAACCCTCACAATAATCAACCTCCATTTAGTAGACACTGAATCTATGGACACGATTGTGCATAGAAAATTATGAATATCTTCAAAAGTAAATTCGATAGGTAGTCTCTCAACGTGAGAACATTTTCCAAAGTCATGAGTTGCTTCTTTTCATCTATTATATTAGGGATATTGTTTATATTTTAACTGGTTAGCTCTGTGGATTGAATTTTTAAATGTTTTCTCCTTCCCTAGCCTAGATGAGAAAGACTTTATGGCTTTAATTTTAAAATTATTGTATTTGATACAAGATTCTGGTTGTCCCTAGTGATAGCCTGGATGAGTAAATTAAGTCTACTATTTGATAAATCAATCCAGAGATCACTATCTCTTTCCTCTTAAACAACCTATATTTTTTTAAGTCTACTATTCATGCTAATACGTTATTTTATTCACTGGTCATTATTACTGCGGGGTAGGATTTTCTCATTAAGGTGTAAGTGTATTTTTGAGCATTAAATCCATAGAAATATTCTAATCGGCTTTTTGCTCACCATAGGATTTTTATTAGTCTCTTCCATTTTTTAGTGTGCTAATTTGAGGGTTTACTCCACATAGGTTATCTAGAATTAGATTTACATAAATTATTCCTGAAAGTACTTTGGAATGCAATGTATATATGCATTTGATACAGAAGATTTAGGAATTTATTTGGGGATTGTATAAGTTCAGTGGTTTTAATTTGAAGAAATTAATTACATTCAATTACTTTCTGTGCATTATTTAAATCTTAGCAATTCAGGAGTTATAAGTTCTGGTCGAAAATTACTTCCCCTTAAGATTCAATAATAGAAAATGTAAATTACAAGGAAGCATCTCTTCCTTCTTATCTTTCTTGATTTCTTCTTCCTTTCAGTGTGCTTTTGTCTTACCTTTTGCCACTAACAAAAGCTCTGTTCCCAAAGATGATGTGTGGCTATACCACTTTATTGTTGGGGTTGTCAAGAATGGTCTCTTATTATGAGCATTCTCATTTCAAATTAATCAAATAATTTTTAGAATTGAACAGCTGATAGTAAAAACTCATTTATATTTGAATTTGTTGCATATTACATATAAACGTTCATATGCCTACAGGTATACTATCAAATGGGAAAAGTGTGATGTGGGAATCCACAGTAGCACAGGTGATGAATATCAATTTTTCCCAAATATTTTCCTAATTTTTCTGCATTTCTCTATACATAGTTAAACCTCTTGGTTGCTGTTGTATTTTTTATCATTTCTGTGGTTTTGTCGCATATTTTGAATTTCTTGAATAGTATTTTATTCTCGCATTAGATTACTGGTCACATAGTGTTAATTTTTTTCACTGCAAGGTCCAGTTCAATATGGTTAATCTTGCTAATATGCATAACTGTGATCTGATTGATGTGCTCTTACTCTTTCATCATTACTATTCCAAGTTAACATTGTTAACTAAAACTGTATTATTGTGTCTTTTACTCAGGTGGGTGGGCATAGAGGGGTAAGTCAATAATTTGTGCCTTTGAAGAACTATGAGAAGGAAAATAAAAACATTCAGAACATCAGTTTTGATGCATATACTTTGAAATATATTTCTAATTACTTGGATCTCATTTCCTTGGTATACATCCTGAAACCAAAGTTTGGTCAATTTATTCTAACTCATATTTTACAAAGGCATGACTTTTCACCTTCTATCCACCCCCCACCCCCTGATAGTTCATAAGGTAATATTAAATGGTGCACATAGTAGAAGCATAATATGGAAATCTGATGTAATCTGATTCTTGTGCTCCATTTGTATTATTATGTATTAAGGGCCTTACAGCCATGTGAGATTTGTGTTCTTGGCATATGAAATCTCCATTGACTCAAAAAGGAGATTTTTCTTTCTATTAAAATCAAAATGCTCTGTAGTTTAGATTAATATTTGTATACTTCAAATGTCTACTTTTTATATAATCTATTGCGTACTTGAAAATTTTGAAAGGCCAACAGCTTTTTTAAGCATTGGTGGTATATTTAACTCAGTTCCTGATCATTTAGCTCAGAATAGTTGAAGCTCTGTCTGAAAATTAACCATTCCATCAAGTTCAAAAAATTATTTGTCTCTGTACATGTCTTAGAACTATTAAAATGTGTTCTAAATGATGTTTCCTATAAAATTTGTGTGGTACTTGTATTTGTTTGAGCTACTTACAATTTTGGTGGGGAAATATCATCTCCAGTTTGATTACCATTTTCCCTACCTAATCGTCATTGACTGAAAAGTTGTCTTTATCTCTCTCTGTCTATTCTTGTATGCCTATAGGGAATTCATAATATTTAATACAAATTACCTTATTTTATCCATTCTTTTTTTATAACGTATATTTATACATATACATCCTATTGATTATTATAAGATGTAATGTATACATACATATTCCACCATCATTGCTCATCTGGTTTATATGTAAATTCCCAAATGCTTTTTCACTGTTGGAAATTTAAAATTAGGCACAAATTTCTAGATCTCTTTTAGGTGGCATTACAGTAAAAATCAGGTTTATGTTACTAGACTTTTTAGTTTGAAGTAATGGTGGCATATTTTCATTTCACAAGGATATGAATCCAGAGACAAGGGTATGCTGAAAAATAATGCCTCCTGTCTTTTTTCCACGTGAATAGTTGCATGTGTTACATTAAAACAAAAACAGTTTACTTTTTTGGACTTTATCATCAACCTCCTCTCCGTTATTTTTCTACATAATCACCTTAGTGGTAGACACTTTTTCTAGTGTGCTACAAGTTAAATGATAATGCCATGATTGAATTCCTCAGGTTGACGTAGAACCACAACTTCACCTGTCTTGTCTGCGTCATTTGGTTCAAAGTGATGTCCCTTAAAATGTTCGTTAAGCTCTTAGGGAAGAGATGGAAATCCAATAGAGAGGCTCCTTCATGTGTGGACGAATATTTTACATTCATTCACTCAGCTTCTGTAGAGTTTCACAATACTTTTCAGAGTTTTTGGTGGTGCCAGCAGGTATGGATGGATTCCTTATACACCACTCCTTTATTGTCCCAGAAGATCATCAGAATCACTTCCCCCACTGATGCTGCAGATTTGAATTTTCTTGGTATTATTGATCCCTTGTGACTATATCCATAGCCTTTTATGTTCATAGTAGTAAAAGTTGCTATTAACTGATGTCTGCGCACTTCTGTTTCATTATGAAAGTGGGCATTTGAAGCAACCATCACACACAAACCCCTCTTGAAATCCCAGATTTTCAATCATGAAATTTCACGTTTGTACACAAGTATTGCAGACAAACATAGCGATTCTGCTGGATGAATGAGTTGGTCAAAATTATCCTGGTGTGCGTTATCAGTAGGGCATCTTGGCCTTCTGCTCCATTGTTTGTCACACAAGTTGAGACTGGCCCCTCTTCACAAACGCGTGTAGCCCAACTTCAAAATATACTGATCTCATCGCATTCTTCACTGTAAACAACTATTATTCACTTATCAATCTCAATCAGAAACACATCTTCCTCAGTCAAGAACTTGATCACTGCATGATTCTTCATGTGTGCAGAAATTCAAAGATGTTTTCAGCCATAATTCAGAGCGATAGATGCTTGATACTGATGCTCAAGATGTGGGAAAGTCTAGTAAAAATAAGTCAGTACTCCTATTAGTGTTTCTAAAAAGGTAAATGGAAGGCATTACTTTTCATTCCACACTCATGTATGTAGATATTTTTGTTGTATTCCACTTAGGTTTTTTTTTAAAGAATGACTTGAATTTATAAGAAATAGGTCTGGCACGTGTGTTCATTTTGGGAAAAAAAGGGGCTGCATATTCAGTTGAATTTCCAACACATATCATAATTAAAATTTTCTTCACTCTGAACTTGTTAATAATTATAAATTCTTCCTTCATGGTGCAGCTGGAATTGTTTGTGATTTATACGATTGCTTGTCTTTGAAATTATTGAGAGTGAATTTCGGTAGTTAGTGGTCAATTCTTGGTTGCCATGTAAAAGTATCAGTTTAAATTGTTTGATCATAAAATACCTTTTTATAAATAGGGCTGCCAAGTTTTCTACAACTTTTAATCCTCTCTCTCTTTTCTAATAGACACAGTATATGCATGTTTAGGCAGCAGTGTTATTTTGGGACCAATTGGAGGGGGGAGAGGGGAAAGAAAGGTCTGTATTTCATGTTGTGGCTAATAAGTGTCAGGAACTGTTTGATAGGTTAGTAAAAATGGGATCACTAATATCATCAACCAAAATTTTAACTTTAGTTGAATGATGGTAGGTATTGTTTAATTTTAACAAGATTTTTTTGCAAGTTTTATATTTTTAATGATTCTGAAAACATTTAATGTGATATTTATTTCATTTTCTTAAATCAACCAGTCTTGTTTAGAATTGGCAGTAATGAATGAAAATAAGGGTGACTTATTTTGGTTTTTCCCACTAATGCAGACAAAATAATCATGCTTTGGCAGAAGTTTTTTTCATTAATACATTTTGAAAGGAGCTGGAATTTTTATTGTGGAGACGTCATTTCTGAATTGTTGGAAAATGAAAGTATAATTGACAGCGATTTCCTATATAAAATATCTGAAATTTAAAGCCTATTCATGATTTCACTGTCAACTGCTAGTTCAGTATTAAAATTCTTTATGCTATTAATGTGCTTAATTTTGTAATTGTGTATCGCTACTAGGAAAATCTATAGATACTTATGTAAATGATATGTAATATTTTGATTAGGCATTTAACAGTAAAAACAAGGCCCAGACTCATTCTAAATGTATAAACTAAATATTCTAACAGCATATGGGGATAATTTTTTTATGATGTTGCAGTTGTAAATAGATAACAGCTGTTCACTATTGTAAAGTTTCATCACAGAAGTTCACTGTGCAGTGGGAGTTTGCTATACTCAGCACATCATAATGATATCATTTCATCATGAAAGCTTTAATATGATTCATATTATAAGAGGCTTCCAGTTTTTAATGCTGGAAGACTTGATGGTATAAAACATTTTCCTATGAAGCATCTTGTATAAAACCACATTTATACTTATTACTTATTAATACTTCTATTGTTATTGTCTTTCTTAGTTCAGATTTGGCACTCATGCATGAAAATGGTAAATGATCTTTTCCATTCATATACCTGAGAGGTAAATGAAGCTCTTGCAAAATACCTAGTATAATTTTTGCGAGGACTTATTATTTTACTACAACTTAAACAGGTACGTAGGTATTGATATTGCCATTTTAGTCCCAAGTTTTTGTTAATTTATTCATCACCTATCAACTATAACTATATGGTGTTGGTAGTATTGTTTTAAGATGCTTTTTAAGGGATTTTTTACTTTTTTAAGCTTTAAAGAATGTTCATTAATTATCACTAAGTCATTCATTAATCGTTACAAAGCCATCACTTCACAATTCATTAAAAGACTTTCCTACTGCTTAAATTAAATTTTTAAGAAAAACATGAGGATGTGGCATCAAGTATTTTTCATATTAATAATTTCTTAAAAAAATATTGCTGAAGTCACCCAGTTTACCAGTACAAGTTCAATAAACCAGCTTTTACCAGAAGCAGTATCCATGAAGATTGCATTTTTTTATGTGGGATTTCAATGCTGGCAGCGCTGGTTTTATATTTATACATAAGTAATGTATATTTTACATTATGCATTTTTTCTGTACTGAATGCTTTAATATATCCACAATATACATAAATAGGTTTTAGTATGATATATGGATACTTATTTATGGTCATCAACTACTTCTCTGCTAATGATGGCAACTTGAATTAATTAGTCATTTTATCGTTTAACTCCTATGTCCATGAAATATGAAGCAAAGAATTAAAAAAGTCCTGCCACATTTAATTGGAGCCATTGAAAATTCTATTGCTGATTTTACTTATATTATGTCCATGTTGCCATCCATACCATATTGCAAACAACAATGTGGCCTTTATTAGAAAGTTGTAAACAATAAGTTACAAGTTGGATTTAATAATTGTAACTTACAAATATTCCATGAGCAAAAACTGAATTTGCTAGTTTCTCAAAAGTAAATAAAATTCGGGATGGGGTTAGCATTCGGGGATGGTGTATGTTGTTCTTGTTTTTTCAGATGTAATGCATATATAGTCCAGAAAGTGTGCTATCTGGGAAGTAGGGATTCTAAGAATTTCAGTGTCAATCTGAATTTCTCGTCTAATGAAATATACAATTCTGTTTTAATTAATAATTCAAACAGCTCTTATAAGTAGCACATAACTTCAAGTTGACTGAAAATGGTCAACGAAGAGCTTGAACAATATATATGAGCTAAAAAATCTGCAAGTGGACTTAAATGAGAAATATACATATAAAAATTTGTCATTTTATTTATAAATGTTTTCCTTTTAATCATCCTGAGTTTAACTGGCTGAGCACTGAGTAATACCTGGACAGGTCAAGTTGATAGTCTGATATAAAAATGAGAAAAATGAAAATATGATAGGTAATTGAAAACATTATTTTCCCATTTAAATCAAAAATTATTTAAACATTTTGCTAATGAATTGATGCTACCGGAATCATATGTTACAAGAGGATACACTGACTTAAAGATTGCTTATTTATTGGGTTTGTACTGGGTGGCTTTTGATTTGATTTTTGCTTGAAAAACATTACCAATAAAAACTATGCACAAGAAATTGTACAGACATTGATAAATATTACTAAGAAATGGAACTTGAGATTTTTTTATCCCTAGGTTGTTTTATAAAGGAACCAATTGTTTATATGCATAAGCTTGTCTGTATAAATTTATATATATTTAAACTTCGATATGCAATAATATTATTGATGTACCTGATTGACATTGTTATTTCATTCGCTCAATGTTAAGTTGGTCATAAACATGAAAATAATGTCTCTCCAAAGTCAAGAAAGACATGGATGATATGCCAATTTTAGCTGTAGTTTATGAGGTTTTACATATGTGTTGAATAATTCATTCACACTATTTGAATGCATTGTATTTTCTATCCGTTGTAAATGATTTGTTCAAATTCATTAACCACCCTACGTGATTAAGCATTTATGTGACAAAAGGGCCATTTTGTTGAAGTACTGTTGTTTTTATCACTCAATTATCCATGTTCAGTGCTCACAACAAAATTGTTGTTTCTAATCTGGCCTGACCTTCCAGATTATGCATTAAAATTGTATAGCATTTCATTTACTTAAGCTTAATGAATGTATGTGATATTATCATTATCATTGTGGTATATATTGGAATATAACATGTAACTTTAAGCAATAAATATATTAATAAATATATAACTCGTTTAATATATCAGGATTATTCTATTTATGACATATTTTTTGTTTTTGCAACTGTAGTTATGAATTTAACTCTATAAAATAAAAAAGTACCTATTGGATTCAAGACATCTGGATTTAAACAATTAGGTACCTGTTAAAAATATTTTCAGTTGACCTAAAGTTTTACATGGGCACCTTTTTTTCTGATGGCCAGTTGGAATTATTTAGTTAGATGCTAATACATCAGTTTCACATTTCATTAGAATATTTTTATTTATATTACATATTTTATTTTCAGAAAGTAAAACTTGAGTAAATAGATAAATTCACTACCCTGAACTTCTGAATGGAATAGATGAAAAATATTGCAAATTCAGTGAAATTGTATCTTTATTTTACAGCTACCATTAAGCTAGGGGGCTTTTTTATGTATAGTCCAGGGTGATCTTTTGTCCAACTTAATAGGCACATTATATAGATTTTTTCATCTCATCCAGTGAATTAAATACTTTCTAGTCAAACATATAATCTGTTGTTTAAGGGTTGACTCCAGGGAATCTATTCATGTTACTGAATTGATGCTCAAATACTTGGTTCTTCCACATAAACTATATTAAACATAACCCAGGTTTCAACACAAAACAGCATCATCAGGTCAGGACGTTTCATGTCAAAACTTGGGTCATGTTTAGTAAAATTTATGTAGGTTTCAGCATAAAATATCATCATCAGGTTTGAGGGTGTTTCATGTTTAACCCTTTGGCTGTGGGAAATGTATCTGTACCTATGTCAGGATGGCTGCGGGGAAAACGTTCTTATACGTTTGACCATCGCTTGTTCGCATGACCCCGTACCTTCCAGATTTTATGGTCCTCCACCCCAAGAGGTCAGCTCCAAGGTCCACGCTGGCCCAACACTCCTAGTGGGGAGTGATACCTGCTGTATCCCTTTCCCTCACTGAGAGTTTGCTGTGTTGTATTCACTGTGAAAATTGTTCTGAGTAATAAGTTCATTTCTTAGGAATTGGTTTTGCTCGCAAGCGCTAATGTTCCTTCACTGCCCACCCTTTCTTATTCTTCTCAAGAAGGGGAAGAAAAACATCATCCCAGTTTATAAGGGTCCACTACCTGCAAATCCGTAGCATGTACTGGGGAGGAAAATATTCCCCTCTCATTTTTCCCGCACACAGTTGTAGCTTGGAAAATGGGCCTCCGCAGTTTAAGGGTTAATAAAATTTGTGTGGAGTAAAGTGTTGGAGCATCAATTCAGTATTCAAACATATAATTTCCAACCAGACATTTCCAACCAAGTCTCAAACGTACATAATCGTGACTAACCTGAATGAAATTACTTACCATAGTTACTCGAGCATAGCAAGAAGTTTTAAAGTTCTAATTCGGAGCGATAATTAGGGGAGTCGCGATATATTCAAGACCTGTATAAATTAAATTTTTTTCGATGAAATACCTATGCAAACTGTTCAAATGCTGAATAATGAATTTTTATGATAAGAGTTTTTATAATTATCAATGTAATGGAAATTGTCATAAATATTTAATGAATTTATCAAACTTAATTTGATAAATAAATAACTATATTAATTATCGAAATTATATAATTATTGAAATTTTACCAAATATTTCGTTATTCTTTTTTACCGCGAGACTTGTTGATTGTAGTCCGTTGGCAAGTAAGTGTAGTTTAGTAAAACTGTTAACGTTCCCCGACGAATAATTGAAAATAGCGTCGTTGCAAGGATGCACTTTGGTGAGTAAGCTTTAACATTCTTTTTATGAAATCCATAATTTGTACAAGAACAATTGTATTATTGGATTTTTGTGAGGAAATGGTTCATCTCAAATAGCACTTCTTTAGCTACATGTACTTCTACTGTTCCCTAAATTCGCTGAAACTTAACCAGACTTTTGTATTTATTTAAGCTATTTTCTATATTAAAAACTAAATAAACTTCAGAGTAAAATTATAGGCATTCGCATTGATTATGAGGCACAATCGTTTATGCAGTACTTGCGTCACGTTAAGTTAGGTATTCATAATAGTAGAAAATGGATAGGTGCCTATTTAATCAAGATTCTATTAAATTATAATGGCTGTGAGAGTTTTAATTTGTGTGTATTTAATCGATTTGTAAGGGTTAAGATAGCTCTAGGCCGAAAGTTTATGTTTCAATGTCCTGAAACGTTGAGGGGGCACAGTTTGTTGCTCTTTTATTCATTAGCACCGGCAGAGACGAAGAGCTCTTATGCATTTCAAATACAATGATTTAGTTTGTGAGCTCTTGCGCCTGAAACAACCGATAATATGTGTTGGAAAAAAATAGCATCCCTATAAAAGAAGTAAGCGGGAAAAGGAAGGTAATGATTAATCAGGAAGCTTAGTTTGTCTTTGGCACTTTACCTAGACTTTAACTTCCCTGACTTTTAAAAATGGGATTCTCATATTTAAATGGTGTATATGTTCTTAATGAAACACGGCTGCACAGTATTTAATTGATGAATACAATGATATGTTGGATTTATAAAGGTGCCCTTCAAGTAAATCAACAAAAAGTTGATTTGTAATCAGCTTAGTAACTTTCATCAACCGCTCAGCCCATCCTAAAGAGAGGTAGTTGCTTCAAATCCCGTTAGATGGCTGTTACACACTCCTCAAATCATCGATGACTTATGCACTGCTTATGGTCACTATTCAGTTAGCGTCCTTGCGCATGGATGGCAATACTGGTCCTCAGCTTCGTATTTCGGTAGGGCACCGCTAACTCCCTCCCTTGCCTCGGGGGCGTGAATAGAAATTACAGGTGACTCCCGTACATCGGTACGGGAATCCAGATTTTTGTATCCAGAGAATGTGTAATGCATTATCTTTCGTTTCGATGAAAAAAATAAAATATTCGCAGTTCTGGCTCATTCATTTCCCAAACCTAGGAAGAAAAATAATTGATCGAATCAGTTATCAAGCATGGCCGGAAGAAAGCATTAATCGTCATAGGCTACACATTAACAAATTAATTTTAATGATAATGGAGTGATGGATGGACCTACTCTCTAAAAACTGTTGCCATTAAGCGAAAAAATATAATTTAATTTTTTGAAACAGAACTGAGGAAGCTTAGTTTTGAAATTTCTACTAAAATTCATTAATTAAAGGGGATTCCTCTTCTCATATTACAATTCCTGACTGCCACCTGAGCTCAATCCAATTTCCACAACTTGATAAAATTCCAATACTATGTTTAAATAGTCAAGGATACTGCATCTATATTTTATGGCGGTTTTATTAAATAAAAGTGTATGCGTGTATGGAAGCTACGGATATTATTTTTTCTTATTTTTAAAAAATAATGAATAAACCAGTTTTTAAATTGATTATTGCTGAGCATTTTCTTCTAGAATAATAATAAAGTGGTCGGCTAACATGAAATGCCTAGGCTACAAATATATTTAAACAAAAAATTTACGATAAAAATTATAATTTCAAATATTTTAGTTTATTATCAGTAATTACTGCATTTAAAGATTAAAATCTATCAATCTTGGTTTTGATACAGGATAGGGATTACAATGTTTTTTATTAAAAACAATCGAACGGACGTACTGATGACGAAATTCCTTGGTCAATTGAAATTAGCTTTAACTGGTGCTATTTATTCTTATAACGCATTACCTATAATGGCCCAGTTTTTAATGCGTCCTTCATTTTGGTTAGGCAAAGAAATGGGCGAGATGGATATTTAATCGCAGGAATTTTTGCCGACCAGGTGCAAGCCTTATCGCGAAATGGTTTCCTTTCCCGTCCCTTGTTTCGTGCATTTGCTATGAGCGGACGCACCTGTCGACGTGAATATTACCTCCTCGACATTATCCTATTCCGTGAGAACGAAATTGCGGAGAGCTCCTCTGATGATAAATAGGAGTGTGTTTTCCGCTCTCTCTCTCGGCTGTCGGTGTATCACTCCATTAAAAGTTTTCTTTTTACATCACCATTGGTCACAAAACAGTACCTATGTATCGAAAGAAACAAATCGTGCGAACTTTCGAGACAAACTTTACTTTCAGCCTGAGTCACATGATCTTCATGGGAGAGGAGAATCTAGATGAGAGAGTTTATTTCAACTCGTAACTCAAAAACAGCCAAGTTGGCCTTATTGGTTTTTTTTAACAAGAAACATCCCTAGCTTTATTTTGAGGAAAACCCACTTATGCGAGGATCGAACCCGCGATCTCAGGATTTACAGGCGTGGGTCGTCCTGCCGCCACCGGCGACGCCAGCAAAATTTCAGCTTTTCGCTAGAAAAACAAGATTGGACCCCCTGATCGAAAATATATCCGATGAGTTCCTATGATAGAAAGTCTCTATTGGGAACCGACGGAATTTGTGGCGATCGAGAGATGATTATGGGAGCGGTGAGTTAATGTCCCAATGTGAATATATGCTGCCAATAATTTAAGATAAAGTCAAGGATATGCAGTTTCAAGAATGACACCCTTCATTTGGCATAACATTCCTGAAACCTCTGACCTCGAAACCTTGGACCCTCGCCCCTTTCATCCTTGATTCACATGCCCTCTTTTCTCGTATGGGTCTTCATAGTGTCGCGAATTTCTAACCGATTTGAAAATAACTGCGAATGCTGTTTTAAATTTACTCTATCTTGGTCAAAGAGAGGAAAGTCTCAATTTTGGTCATAAATTATAGTCACGGTAATGGAAGGTGAGAATAAATATCTAAGTTCACATTTTTATTTTTTAAATGTGGCGACACTTATGCAAAAATAATTGCAAAAGAATCAAAATTATGCCTCTAAATGGTTATTTTATTTTAATAATAAGAAGTTCCACATTCTACATGATTACATTAAATTCATAAATTTCTTGGTCACTGATGAATTGTGGTGATAAATTGATGACCAATGATGTTATAGCCCGTAGTACGATAGTCGAATGTGGCAACTTCATCGTCTTGTCGTCTTTGACTCGTTGATTTGATGAAATATTAAAACGTATTAATTTTTTATGAAGCAGACTCTTGTAGGATGGTGGAGGATAAAGTGTGCCTTAAAGTCGTTCGCTAAATTCTGGTGAAATGATTGTATCTTCATTCTCTGCACATCTCCTTTTCTCGTCAGTCTCATTCTATCTCATATGAACTGTTATCTGTTTCTAAGGCGATCCTAAGTACTTATTTGGGTGGCTAATGAATAACTCACGCACGCAATTATTTTCATTTATAGAGGACCTAAAGTTAGGAATAAAGGAGGGCAGGGTGGTTGCAGTGGATGGCAGCTTTTAAATTAGTCTTCTGTTAACTGGAAATTCGTAAGGATTCACGGACGTATGGTCTACCTCTGGGTTTCGGACCCGGGCCCTCGGAAAGAATAGAATATACATCAGCTACATAACCAGTTCCGTCCCTACGCCCGAAGAGAAAGGACGTTACTAAATGAGGGATAATATGCAATTGGCCTCTTTTAATGGGACGGCTGTTTAGGTAAAATGAATAATAAAAACCCATTTCCATAGGAACCAGCTTCCTTGGAAGGAATTAGAAACTGTAATGCTTTAACGCTGCTTGATAATCATCATAAGTGGCTGCTATTCTTTTCTCTTAACGATCGGTAGTAAGCTGCCTAAATACTATTTATTACGAGCAGCCAGAGATGGGGCCTTGGTGCTTTATCCCATGGGTATCAAAATCGTGGCCCTCGGATCATGCTGTCTTCACATTCGGGTATATGAAGACTGAGCATGATCCTCGTATATTATCATGCGTCTTGGTAATTCCCGATTGGTAATTTCTCAAGACTCTGTTGTAATAATCACCTGGTCTTCAATGGGGTCATCATTGGAATAAAATTTGTCGGCCTGGAAAATCCAGCGGACAACGAAGCTCACCACTCTCGAAGGTTGTGGGATCGAATTCCTCGTTCCGAGATGGCTGTCGTGTTTTTCGTAGGGGATGGTACCTTGGGCAATAAAATTAGGCACCAGTTCCTAGGGTGCGAATCCTAGTTGCGGTTTCTCGTCCTAGGTACTAGTATTTGAGTATCGGTACCTTAGGCCATAATTTTAGGTAATTCTCGGTACCTAACTACCGGTACTAACGCTTGCTATTTATTGCAATTATAAAAGATTTTGGGGTATGCTCCTTAGAGCAATAAAAGGAGATACAAATACCATCTTACAACTACAATTACTGTTAGCCTTTGGAACACCCAAAAAATTAAATTGCTGCAAGCATTTGAATAAAGTTTGATATTTCACCGAGGGGAAGATAATATCTACCTAATAATCAGTATCTTAATCGACTTACGCAAATATGAATTGCAGTTAATAAAGTTTATAATTCGGGAAGCATTTTGAATTAGTCCATAAAGTCTGCTGGACTGTCGATATATCAATTGACGCTGGTACCTAATCTGTAATATAAACCTATCTGTATTAGTTTAATTCCACGATTAATTCCGTCAAAATAGGTCTTGCGTTGACTGCCTCGCACACAGGCCTCTTGAAATTGCAAGTGATCACTTCTGTAGTTCCTTCTGCTCCATCTTATTTGTATCTCTTAGCCTTTAATTCTGTTTTCTTATTTGTCTTCCATCTTCTTAATGAACTCTTTTTACTGCTTTACTGTGCATTTACTTTGTTTGCCAAAATAAGTTTACTGGCATACCTCCAATCAACTAAAGAAATCTAAGTCCCTCATTATTTTGTGGTGAACTGAAAGCAAGAAAGACTCAATCTTCTCCCAGTTAGTCTGAGGAGACCATGGTTATTCAATTTCATAGGATTTTTGTTCTGTGAACGAAATGCAGTATAATCCAGTTTACTCTTAATGTCCTTCCTCTTTTGCATCATCTTCAATCCCGCTTGGCATCGTCATTTGTCCGATAAGTTTAAGAAAGGTCTTTTCAGGACTATTATTTCTAAGTATGACACTCCGACCACCCATGACCACCGATTTTCGCAACTAACTTGGTCTTGTACGAGTAGGTAATTGGGTTCAAACTTGTACAGTGGACAAATGGACTGTTAAAGTTGCTTTAGAATTTCATTAAATATAGGTATAGTTATAATTTTTAATCTAATGGATTTTCTAATATTATCATCATAAGTTAAAATTAAATTATTTATTTCATTTTATGGATTAACCTGTCTAATATGTGGTGCTTGATATGAATGCTACTAAAGAGCAATAGGCAATATTTATTGTGCTTGGACCGATATCCGAAGATGCGGATATCGGGTGAAGTTCACGGATACAAATTCGCAACATTCTATTTTGTTCTTCCCTGCGGAAAGTAATAGGTGTCAGGGACGGCAGGAACCATGATTGATGTCATTGAGTGGGTTTTAGGAATCTCTTCCCATGTATCTATGCTACTGCAAAAAGCTTCAATGTATTCCATTTACGTTTTTCACATCTCTGTTCTTTGGCTCTTATTCTATATTTGTTCTCATAATTTTTTACTTTATACTTCATTTACGGTAGCTGTGCTGTATATCAATGGATTCTTTGGTTCCTTTCACGTTATGGTTTCCAAAAGAAGAAACGATTCGGGTAAAGGGGACAGGTACCTCCGTCACAACGCCGGTGCTTGATAAGTTTGAATCATCTCATTTTCAGTTCTGGTTATGTAATTATCTTTCGTAATTTTTCATGATTAGCTAGCAGCCACTGCAAGAAATTAAAAAGAGAGGACTTTTAGCTAATTTTTCATATGGTTCATTATGATAAGAGGTGTATATGCCAATGAAAGAGCTACGTGATACCTGGTATCGCAGCTTAACGACCGCCCAGATTGATTACGCTCTAAACATTTCGAAGAGGCTCGGGATTCAAACAAAACATTGCGCACTCGATAAGCTTTTAGTGTAGTCATATTTGTATTTATCTAGTGTGACGTCACGAACCTAATTAGGCGTATTAATAAATAAATAATTTCTAATTCTAAGGGCTTTTGAAGTTTTCGGAAGCCATTTAGACCTTATCTGACTACTTACCAAACATAATGGATAGGGTGAAGCCTGGCGCAAAACATCATCAGCCAATTCATTTTCTTAAAAATATAAATACTATTTACAATAGTTTCGTTTACATTTTATATAAAGCCGAAATGTCTTAGATGTATCAAGTAAACGCAGGATGAATATTGAAGGTGAACAAGATGTAAGCAAGTCCGAGAATTCAACCCAACTTACATTTCTAGCCTCTTAGGAGATTTTTTTTTACATTCCAAGATTTCCTTCCTAACCTTTTGAACCCTGGCCAACCCCTTAACCCTCTCCCAGTTTGATTCCCTTCCCCTTCTCTCTCCATCGTCCCTCCCTACCTTCGAATAGCATCCAGTGGACGAACTTAGAGGTTTAACCTCGCACGTGGAAGGAAGTCGTTTATTTATCACGAATGGGGGTGTGTTGTCGGTCCTTCTAGAGAGTTGCGTTGCTGTTGGCATTGTTCTGGCTCCCCACTGCGCTCATCGTTATATTTTTTTTATATATTTCCCTCTTCTCGTCTCCTCCCTCCTTCCCTCCATTTTTTCTTCTCTTTCTCATCGGTCTCCACCCAATGTCTCGTGTCTCTTAAACCTCCCGGTATTTCTTCCTCTCGATTTCTTTTCTCTCCATCTTCGTCTCCGTTCCCTCTATTTCCGTTCCTCTATTTCTGCTGGCCACGAGCTTTGGTTTCATAAAATACTGATATGAACTTTTTACAATAAACTGTACTTAAGTTGTGCCAACGATGAATTCAATGGACGTGGTTTCCAATTTAAGCTTTAGAGGCCCCATTCAGTCTACAATTTCTGTATAAATTAGTTTTACAGAATAACCTGCTTTGACCAAAACCAGATTTGCCAGAAATGCCATGTTTTGCTGACTTACTTTTAATGGACTTAAAAAAAATATTTTTGTTCATGCTGTACTAGCGGAACGTCGATAATTTGTGTCTTATCTGTCAATGCCTAGTGAAAAGTCATTTAATGCAGACTGTTGTCTTAGCCAGTCTTGGGCTTCATTTGGGGATCTGAATTATACAAAAGTTTTTACCTCGACAGATTTACTGGCCAAAAACACTAATCTACACAAAGGCAAATGTATACTTTTACTCTGTCAATATAGAAATCGTTACCTATGGTAATAACTGTGTAGGTTTGTGTTTGTAATAGAATAATATGAAATTTCGTTCCACAAAGGATCGCCACTTTGCAGTAGTGCTAAAATGATAAACCATACTACGTGTTCATAATTTAATAACACTTTGCAAGAAGCCCGGTTTCATTCGCCAGTTGTCTCTCACACGAACTGGTGGATAGCATAGCGTTCTTAATTATGTATATTTCCGCCACCTTTAATTCTCTACCCGCAAATTTAATGCACGCTTAATCATAAATTTACCGAGCTAAGTACGCGTTTGAATACAATCTTTTAATGAGAATTCATTTTACATATATAGAGTCAGGATAAATTTTCGATCTGAAACTATGGTGGAGTCTGGAGAACCAAGTTAGATGAATTTCCAGCAGTGATAGTACAAGCTAGTAATTCAATTAGTAGCGTAAACAAAACATGATTTCAGTAGAGGGAGAGGCTAATACTTCTTCTTCGTTGCCAACTGTACGCGTGGAATGTATTTCTTATTTCCAAAATCTTTATTAGTATATCCATCATTGGCTTTTTTGGTACTTAATTTTTTGTTGGTATTTTTCTAATCTCAATTGAAAATTGCGCTTTGCATGAAATTACAATTTGTATTTAACTTAGGTAACCATTCTTGTGGGAGTGAAATTTCAGGTGGAGGGATATAGGCTT
>LYUA01000085.1:660074-680602 GCA_002093875.1 Calopteryx splendens | reverse complement strand
CCCTCTAATAATATGTCCAATCAAATTCCCCTTTCTCCTCTGTATGGTGTGTAGCAATGTTATATGGTATATATAGTCTATATGGTCTGATCTATATGGTATATATGGTCTATATATATGGTATATATAGAGAAAAAAGTTCAGCAAGTTTCCTTCAAAAAAAGTATTACATAATTCATTAAAGCCGTCCACGAATAAGAAAGGTGTCTCTGTCTCAGGGGATTTGTCTTTAAAGCTGGTATTATTATCATGATTTTATAATAATTAGGAAGAAAAATCACCACGACCTTACTGTCTCAGGGATAATTTTATCATTTAAGATAAATTATTACTTAACTCACGGTTGCTAAAAGTGGTCGGTAGCTATTTAGTAATAATATGAGTCATATATCATAAAATCATAAAATAACACGAGGAGGATATTTTCTTCGTGTTCATCACTGAGATGATAGAGTAGTGGAGAAGTCCAAATTGAAATAGTCATAGAAAGTTTTATACCCCCACCACATTTCATCGATGTTCTTGGTATTATATGAAGACAATTACAGCGAGGAAAATAAGGCACAACATCGATCATTCTTGGAAATTCACTCGCGGAAAGACGAAGCAGCCATTTATTGGTCTTCAAATGAGCACCTGACATTGATGATTAATAAGCTGATTATAAGCAGCTTTGCCATATTGCAATCATCCATTTCCCATGGAAACTCTTACGATAATTCATGGATAATAAATGGATCAACTTCAATGTGTTTATTATGCAGTTTAGCCTTCATAGATTTCTGCTAATACTTAACCTAAGATCTGGAATTGGTAACGGTATTTCTTAGCAATCACCTAGGATTGATCTAAGAATTGCTTGCATAATGTTAAAGTGTTCTAAGGTATCCCTTAGGAAACTAGTGACACGTTAGCTTGAGGGTTTTCGGTTTTTCTTCCACGTAGGTCCATATTGGGGAGAAAACAGTTTCACGGGCGTTCCAGTTCGCTTCTTCAGGTCAGAAGAAGCGGGCAGTGTTAATGTCAACACACTATGCCTTAGGTGCAAAATAGATTTTCCCATTTTCATGAATTTTTCCTACTTATTTTTTAGGAACATAAGTAATATAATGGGCTGAGCATACAAAAAATATATACTGAGATAGCAACAGTTTGGCGGGTATTTCCCAATATTTACGAAAATTGAATGCTTGCCCACGACCGGTGAAAAACTAATCCTTCGTGAAGTAAATGATTCCACCATTCTCTGCGGGAAAGAAATTTCATGATTCACCAGTGGTCTTTAAATAGACGAAAGTCTTAGATGAGGTCGTAAGAGTCTGTTTTAAAACTCTGCAGATAACTTTTAGTTGGAGATCGTTTTCCGGTTACTTGCTTCAAGTATACTTTTTAATATCAATGGTTTTGCCATGCAATGACACTGTATTCTGCATCAATCCGGCAAATATTTTTTTGGAAGTCCGACGTGCCAATTTCAATTCCTTCTTCTTTGTTTTTTTTCTTTTTCTTCAATATTCTTTCATCTTTATGCTATGACTTTTTTCGGTCCATTTCGTACCTGGTTTTTCTATTCTACCTTGAAGTATTTCCAATTTTACCAATTTATCTCTTTCTTATAACTTTCTAACTCTTGCCTCCTCTTCTTTTGTGTTGTTTCTTCAAGTCTTTCTTATTATAGTTCTATTTTACTAATTTTTTCTTAATGTCTTTCCTTAGCGTAAATGTCTGACATCACCTCCCTTCTTTTTGCAAATTCTTCTTTCGAAAACGAAAATCTCCTCCTACTTACTCTACTACTACGCTTTACTACTATTTTCCTCGAAAGAATGCCCATCTACCTAGTATACTTTTACACCTGCTCTAGTTTATTATATCCAACTTTAATGCTTAGCCTTGCTAAAATTCTTAAGAATCTCATTACTTGGGTTTTATTCTTATTAATCTTCATACCATGCTTCTCGAATTAGTCCTGTACTCTACAATAACTTCAATCTCTTGGCTGCAGTTAATGTTTCAGCTATTGGCTGATCCCATTGCTTGATTGTCGGCAAGTCTGTCTAAGCCACTTCACCGCCCACTCTCATTACCAGATTAAACCCTTCCTATGCCTCACTTAACATTTAAATTCATGTGAAGAGAAAAGAGACGCTCAAATTTATAACATCATGGGTGAAAATAATGAGCGACTCCCTAAATGAAAGCTCCGAAGATAAGGAGTTTTTAATTTTTTCTATGAAATTAATTGCTGTCGAATGCACAGATGAATGTTGATTCTGTTGAGATGAAATACATTTCTGTTCTCGCTTTTGTTCTTCTTGAATTTTTAATTACTCCCAACGAAGTGTAGAGGAAAGTGTTTTCTTATGAAAAAGACGTATTAAAACGATCTCCAAAACGTTACAACTTATCAAATGAGTAGATGAATAAACAATATTGAACATATTTTTTATTACCGTGTTCGACATTCAATCCATTGATTTTGTTCTTCCGCTGTGAACCTTTTGCAAACCGCGTTTAATTGCCATTAATCAGGATTGAATTGAAACAAAATGAAAAGAATGAATGAGGAAATAGCGGCAGTGGATAAGAATATGTCAACTGGTTGATGAACCTGCTTTAGAAACACGCGACTTTTGATGAAGGAGAATTCGCTATTTTTCCCTGTTCATTATCGCTTCTGCAAGAAGTAATATTCCGGACTAATTATGAACCCATTTCGTAACACGATAACTATGGTCTTGAGCTCTTACCTAATTTTAGGCTAATATTCAAGATTGCGATTTTAAGGATGCACTTCATAAAGCATGGGGAACTTAAGTGATTTATAGAGTAAAGCCTTTACTTGATTTGCATTACTCTCTCCCGAAGTACTTCAGGAGAAAGCATAGTTTTCATAAAAAATCGTCTTCGGGATTATAACGGAAGTACTCGTGTTTCTTGAAGAAGTTTTGATTATTTTTTCCAATAGTACCTGTCTATTCGTGTTTGATATGCCTGTATTTGATTGTGGTATAATTGGAAAGGTAACTAAAATACTTTTAATATGAGAAACACGAAATTTTATATTTGGATTAAAAAAAGAATATTTTAGCTGAAACCTACCCACCAGATTTGGCTGTTTACCGAGGGCCATTTTTATTAATTTTTCGATTATTACGGTTTAAACTTCCACAATCAATAAGATCATTAAATGTATAAACTGCAAACAATCTTTTCCACAACTTTCATATTACATGTGCTACCCTAAGTAACTTATTTACAAAATTATTATTCATTCCATTTTTTATCAAGCCTCCAATTGGTCAAGTTTGATGAGTGTTAATTTTAGAGTACGCAAAATTATGTTGAACCTGAAATTCTACGGTCATTTAAATGTATCGCGGCTTAGTACGTTGCAAAAATTGCAAACTTACGATAGGTTTATGAAAAATATCTCCGTGGAGAATTTATTAGAATATGGGAATATTCTTAACGTGAAATTCCATGTAAATATGTACCTATAACATACATTTCTGAAATCTCAATTTGAAATTACTTTGTTTTAATTTTATTTTCCAGCATTTTATGTGCACACTCTTACAAGTAAAACCATTAAATTGTGATTATAACATAGCATAGATAAAATAATTGTAATATTTAGGAAGTGGGAGCGGATCATCCAAGGCTCTAAGTAAAAGGAGACATTCTATAATCATAGAAGAAAATTCAAACAAATATATTGCCATTTTCTTGAACGTATTAATGAAAAGAGTCCAAGGCAATCAACCAGAGTAGGGGATGATATCATTAACATAGTAATCACTTATCATGGAATGAATACTATGCACGAAGCATTAAGTAAAGGCGAAGCCTTGTCGATTCATAACACCTGTCGTAATTTAGTGATTAAATTCTTTTCTTGTTTATTGGCAACATTTATTATTAATTGTTGCTTAATGATAGTATAGGGGTACCACACGCATGAATTAATTAATGCGTTGTCTTCTTTAGATTTTTTTGGATTAAGAAATTAAAACTATGGTAATGCACAAAAACCATATCGCGATCTATTATGTATTCTCGAAAATGGGAGCGTCTCGAACCATCGTTCGAAGCGGTTTGGTGAATTAACTGTCTGAAGATATGGGCGATATTCAAATTTGTTTTCAAGGATAGCACTTTTGTGGAATTGGCCGCTATAAAAAGAGGGGAAAGGAAAACAAAATTTAAAGAAGTCGATGGAAAATAGAGATAAAGTAACGGAGTATGTGACTGAAGTGAAGAGTGAACGGTATAAGTGTCGACGTAGAGAGAGACGGTAATAAGGAATGGAATGCTTAGGGGAGATGCGTGGAAGGAGGGACGGAGCCCTGTGGAAAAGGTTTTTTTGCTGGTTTTGGGCTAAGATGAGTGGGGAAGTTCTCAATAGAAGGGACAATACCAGATTAAGGAAAATCTCCTGCCCCTCTGCTCGCTCCTTATCTCCCCCCCCCTCCCTCCCCGATCGTCCACTCACTCATATTCCTACCCTGCAGCTTCCCTTACATTCAGCTCAGTTGCCGACACATCATTTCAAATTTCTCACCATGCCTGACGAACCCGGTTGCTTGCTATCAACCCTATCTCATCTACGGCTGTCCCATAACCCTACAAGGTGCACCCAAAACTCCGAACACGAATTCAACGATGTTCTACCAAGGACAAGTTATTATGAGAGCTCTAGTGCCTGTATTTCTCTTGAGTATACTTCATCTTCTGACACATTTACATAAAACATCTTCCCGGATAATTTACGGGATAGTTAAATGGGCGTTATTTCCTCCACAATGGCTTGCATAGTGAGGTGACCTCCCTTTTACGTAAAACGTGTACACAACAACATTTTTATTAGTTTTAAACATATCTAGCAGTTGCAGTAATTGTTGTTAAAATAAAAAAAGCTCAAGCACCTAATAGTAAAAAAATAGTGCAATTTTAAAGGAAACTTATTCGGGCTCCGAAAATTAATGTATAATAACTTAGGATTTATTTTTTACAAATTTTTATTTTACACTCAGCAGTATACGATAGGAGTAAATGAGTACTATGTAGTATCGTATAGGAGTTCCCAAAAATATCTCTGTAAGTGTAAGGGGAGGAGATCATGTTTTTTATTAGTATCTAATGGCCACGCTAACTCAAAATTTAATAATTTAAGAAATGCGAAACATGATATTCAGTATGTTAATAATAAGATCGGATTATATTTAGGTCAGAATCGAACCGTGAGAGAATCGCTTCCGGAAGGGACAGGTTACTATCGATTATTTCGATTAAAAGTTCAAAATGTTTAATGCGAGGGCCATCCAGAAGGCTCTATTCGTTTTGATATAAAAACTACACAAACCGTATTTAGATGATGTTTCTTATGTTGTTTAACACATATATTTACTAATTTTTCCACATAATGCCGATGCTCAAACATTTGTCATAGCATATCACCAATTTTTCGATTCTTTCTCGATAGTCCTCTCCTGCCGGGCCGTAAAGGTCCCCGTAGTGCAACAATCAATGCAGATGCATATTGTGAAACTTTGCGGAAGCTGCGAAGAGACATAAAAAACAAGCGAGGTGGATTATTGAGCAAAGGCGTGAGCTTGTCCATGCCACGTCTCATGCTCGTCCTCATGCGGCAAATCGGACCAAAAAACTGTCGGTTGACTCGCTCCCAGTGACTTTCACTTATTTACCATTAGAAACATTTTTCGGAGGTCAACACTTTATAGGTGGCATTAAGGTAGGGAATAAAATTCTCTGCCAGTTTTGCAGCCGACAAATTCTCGTAAAACATGGATTTCCAAAGATGTTACAGTTAATTAATGCTATAGAACGGCGAAGTCACCAGAAACGCAGGCTACGTCTTGTAATCACCGTGCGTCGTGAGATTTTCCCATCCTATTCATCGACTTCCTTCATGGCCTTTAGACTCGGGGACGGTTCAAAAGCATTCTATAATTGAGTGATTGAGTTGAATTCTACGTAAAAGGCGGCCCTTTTAAATCCCCCGGCATTATTATCACCCTCCGGGGTGTGACGTAATCCCCCGCGAGTGATGGGATGATGGAAAGCATGGAGAGATCCCTCGAGGACTCGCGACTTTAAGTGTCAAGGTTACTCGGTGGCACAATCCTCACCTTGCGCTGGAAGCCCACGCCTCCTCGTTGGCGGTGTGCTCATGCAAGGGCTGGGTTGGATTCCAATGTCAGCCTCCCCCCGATTCTTCAATATTGGTGACAAATCGTGCACCGCAACAGTAAGACGGTAGTTAGATATTTATGTTGATGATTTGGCTGGATGTAAGTGCAAACGGTATGACTTGGCTGTTGAAGGTATTTCCAGGTATGTACGAGCACTTGCCAATAAGGAGTGACAATAAATTTTATTTGCATAATTTATTGTGTACAAATTTAATTTTATGTTTTATTGTTAGCTTACTGTGTAATATACATTTGGTACAAGCTTAGTTGATTTGATTTAATTATTTCGGCAGCCGTTGCAAGTTGCAACGTGATCAGTTCTACTACTACAACGGTGGAGGATGGAGGCAAAACACTGCATTTTAATTTTGCCTTCGCCTGAACAAATCGTCACCCGAGACCTATTTAATGCTACAGAAAGCATAGAAAAAGTCTGTTCTTCGCTATAGCACAGCTAGAAGATTTTTTAAAACGTTTAATGAGAGGGACACAATTTCAAAGGAAGATGGACTCAGAGTTCCAATCACTGCTCTTTCGGAAGTAAATATTATTAATCCTGATGACATTGTGAGGGAATGTTGTCAAATAATATTTAAAGCACACTCAGAAATATTCAAAATTTTATTTGGTGCCACCCACACGATGACAACTGAAAAATTGTGACATGTTTGTGCGTGGTGGCTTCCAAGACTGTCATACTCGAGCAGCATCGATGTTCGCGTGCAGGCTGAATGTCTCGTGAAAATCGATGTGAATTTGTGTCCTTCATCCTCCTTATAGACCAAACCTAGCCCCATGTGGCCTTTTCCTGTTCCCCAATGTGAAGAAACACTGAAATTGTTTCCTTCATCTTTGCCGTAGGCGAACTGAGCATGTTTCAACTTGCAACGGCTGCCGCTCGCGCAATACTGGTGTAAAATTAATTACGCTTGTACCGCATGTACATTAACCATTATGCTAACAGTATAGCCAAATGTTTGCACAATAAATAATGCGAATAAAAAATTCATGATCCCTATTTATTGAACATTCTAACATATTGAACATAGTTAGCATTTTTAGTAAAAAATGAAAATAACTTATTTCTAATTGTTTAAGTAGCAGATGCAACTATAGGTTATTTATTGGAATATTAGTACACAAATATCCGAATTAAATTAGGCCGTGGCGCGAAGAACGGTGGATTATTATTACTAAAGGTATTGTACCGATTAGATAGATTTGTGATGGACACAGGCAATTGCGTACACTGCGATAAACCACTCTTCAACTTCGTATTACACTATGCTACCCAAATAATTCTCCCTTCAATTGCAGTCATTCAACAATCCATATCCAATGCACTAAAAATGCCCTATATCCACTTTTCTTGTTTTATTTGAATTTTTCTCACTAAATTTCTTTCCTTTCCTACCATGCTTAAAACTTCAAAGTTTGTTTTTATTACCGACCATTGCATTTTTTCGCTTCTTCTCAGACTCCACAATTCAATTCCACAAGGAAGAAAAAGTTTGTGTTTGGAAGTTTGGGGAGAAAAAGGTAAAGCAATAGGTCAGGGGCACGGGGGATATATCCTTAGCTCTTAACTCTAAAACCTCTACCTACAACATGTGGAAACACGTCTTTCTGTTGTCATAAGGACACTGTTCTGTCTATCGGTGTATCACTTTTCATTAATACGTGAATTTTCTTCAAATGAAAAGCATTTGTGCACCACATTTTGGGTATCTTCATGATAAACATGAATTCCATTTTATTCAAGCGTCATTTTTCAATATTTCAAAATAGATGGACCGCAGCGATTCGAGTATGAAATCACTTTTCAATTAATAATCATGAACGGATTACACCATTTATGAAGCGTCATCAGTTAAGTATTCGGATGATGGCTTATAATAGACTAAACAGGAGAGTTAAGGAAAAGCAATAAATAACCGTCCACTCTTTTCCTAAGTGAGATACTAAGATACCTACTAGTACGAACTTTGGGTAACTAGGTATGTTCTACTCACCCGACAAATCACCAGGCTACGTTCATTTTCGAAGTAACACATAGAGAAACATGTACTGCCTGAGTTTTATATTTATTCCAGGCATAATTCATGACCAATGAAAAGCAATTGGCTTTATAGATATATTTTAAAATCCTGTGCAGAAATGAGCCTGTACTCTTTTGCAAACAGTAAATGTCTTATATTTGTTTTTATTTTTTTAAATACATGTATATATTATTTTACGTTAAATGCTATAAATAAAGCGTAATTTATGTTTAGCAAAGTATTAGAATATTTATTCATGATATTATTTACTCCAGATGCTAAACAATTTCTGGTAAGTTCCTAGAATCGTGTGGATTCATAAATGAGGTGAGTCCTGGAAATTGGCATGACGCTATTTTGAGTCCTTGAGTAATTGGAGTACACTACATGATCTTATCATGCCTTACCAATGTTTAAGTGCCTAAACACTCCGTATTAAGGAAAATTTGTAGCCAACCTATATTCGTGTGACGGGAAAAAGTTGGCCTTTGCCTATCGTTGAAAGTCCGAGCTGCGTAAACAGGAGAGGTTTACTCATCGAGAAATTCGTTGACTCTTGCAAGACTACTCGAAAAGAGCAAAAGCAGGCAAGATCGTTTCGGAGAAAGAATCTCGATCCCCTTATCTTCAAGAAGCCTTTCTCGCAGAAAACTGGATTTCTTTCGTCATTGTGTAAGCCGGTCTGTTGGAGTGAAACCTCTTATTCCGTGGAAATCAACTTTGACCCTGACGGATTGAAAACCGGCAATTTAGCAGTTCTAATAAGTCGCTCCATTCGTCAAGTGGAACCATTCATTACTATTTAAGCGAGAGCATTTCCGATGCCGTTTTTATTTGTAGGGAAGATTTATGATTATAAATTGCACGCCATAAGCACCGAGGAGGTTTGGGCAGGGTTTTTTTTCCGAGATATGCCAGCCCGTTTATTGCGCCTTTCCTGATATCCACGAAAAACCAGCGAGGCGGAATATTTCTCTACCCAACCGACAACACTCATCGGCGTTTCCTCCTCATTGATCCAGACTCCTTTCTGAACGACCTCGTAAGGATCAAAGGGCTCCCCCCCGACTCATCACCAATCCACTTTCCTTCCGCGGAACAAAAGCGCGCTGGAAAGTGATATTCGAAGGTCGCATGCAATCGCGTGGCCTCTCACAGCGCTGCCACCGCTCTTATATCCCACCCCCGTCTTTTCTACGAATCGCGCCTCTTGTTTCGTTTCCTTATCGCGACGGTGATGCTGAGTTTGAGGCTGTCGCGTGGGCCGTGAGTCACTGAGTTACCCCGCGGAAAGGAGTGGGGTGAGCCTGGAAGGAGTGGCGTGCCGACAGAGTGTTTGGTGTCCAGAAGAAGTTAACGGAAGGGTTGATCGGGGAGTTGAGCCAAGGCAGTGTTTTGTGAGTGACTCACCTCTTGAGTTGACCGCCCAAATAAACAAATTCGATATTGTGGGAGAGGTCAAATTTCGTTAATATGCAAAGAATAATAAAGCGAGCAGAGTGGTGGTGTAACATCTTATCCAAAACATCCGCACAATCTTTCGATTTGGATACCTATAAATCTCTCGTCTTAATGTTACTTGAAGATGGATAGGTATGCACTCATCTATCGGCAAAAAATGATACGACATGGTCAATGATTGGGTCTTGAATGGCGATGCAAGGTAAATTAATGACGTCAGACTTCCAAGATCGCAATGAAATTTATGAGTTTCTATTCCAAAAATGTGTACTTACTACTTAAAAAAATACAATTTTCCATTCTATGAGATGGCGACTAATATTTTTTCCACGCGATCGACGTCTTGGCCATCTTTAATTAACAGTGAATCTTTGAGATATTCTCCATTCACTTTTCCATAATAGTGGTAGTATACCTATGACCCATGACTATGAGCTATGGTTATGTAAGATTGAAAAGACTTGTAAGCAAAGTTACCTAGCAAAATTGAGAACATGTAGTCGTTCATAAAAATTGAGAGTTTCACGGCAAGTTAAAGATACCACGCGGAGTCATTTTAGAAATTACTTCTACGGTAAATACAGGTCAATTTTATGGCGGTGCAACGCGTAGTGATCGCTCGACCTTTAATAGTAATAATAAGTAAGCCAATAATAAAATAGAATAGCGAATATTCTACGTGGTCATTGTATTGAACTTTTCTTCGTTATTAAATTTCTGGTAGCTAAACCGTTTTTTTGGTTCCCGTTAATATTCAGCATTTGTTACGTAACAGTGATGCCTTTAACGTTTAGAAGAAATTATTACGGTGTACATATATGAAATCCGATTGCTACTTCCTTTTTCATCTTTAGGCTGTTTTTACTAGAACTTTTTTAAATTTTATTTAGTGAATTATTGGATTTTGATTATAAGTGAATAAGAATGGTCTTGATTTATGAATATTTATTCCGAAGCTTTTACTCAATTGCGAAAAACATGTTAGTTAAAACCGGTCAAATCCGTGTCTCCACGTCGGTGGATTTATGATTGCGTTAATCTTGAAGTATATAATTGCATAACTTTCAATTATAATTGCTTACTGGGTAGATTTGATTAAACTGAATGAAAATAAATTTAATATTTATCATTTGACTTCATGATGTTGGCTCAAGAAAAAAGAACACCATAAACAGTTCTGAATACTGTGATAGTTTCTGTATGACCTTGAAATTTAGCTTTAATTTCTACATATAGTTTTTCTTATTGAAACTCCGGAGATTGGAGTCGACCTTGGCCAAAGATATGCATGTGACAGGCGAACTTTTCTCAACTATTTGCCTCACTTAGGAGGTGAAACCAAGGAATATCCATAAAATATTAAAATAAACTTATCTTCTATGCTATCGTATACCGATCAATCGTATTTATCTCCACAGCATAAGCTCATTATGTGGCGTAATATAATCATATTAAATTACCATTGAGGGCCTTTCTTATTGTGTAAATCCTACTGGTCGATTCTATTTCCCTTATATACTTTCCTATCTTCTTCGACCTTTATTATCTGCATGACTTTCCTCTTTCACTAGAGTACATCACCGTCACCTTTCTTTTCCTTGAATATTTTTCCTGGAAGTATTGTATCAAGATTCCTATCGCATCTTTCACATCCTGCATCCTGCCGCTAGCGATAATCTAAAATGTAGCTCTTGCTGCATTCCCTTTACTCAATTTAGTTTTTAGGTAGAAAGTTTTCTCAACCTGAAACAGAAGCAGAATGCTTCCTCTATTTTAGTCCTTTTATGTATAAGTCATTTAGTCGAATGTTAGGTTTAAATAAAGTAAGGTTTATGGTTACATGATTACAGATTATAGGAAGGTATTTGTGGAAAAAAGGGTTTTCAACACTGACAAAATTGCTATTTTCGTAATGGGGTCGCTATAATTGTGTCATGTCTGTAATTGGATGTTGTGTATTTTCTCAGATCGCCTTTTAAAATCCAAATATTAAATATTTTCATCCCATTCTTTCGCATTCAAAAAATCACTGTATACCCCAGAAATAAACTGAACATATTCGAAGAAAATCTTATGAGAGGTGAGATTTGATTGGTGAGTTATAGAATGCGGGTTATAGAGTTTGGGTACTTCTAATAAATTTGGTATCCTCTCATTTAGCCTTCCATGTTTCCTTTTCGAGGTCAATTAGTGTCCTTATTCACTCCATAATTCTTAAGGGTTTCAATTAAAATCACTGATAAAATTATTTTTCTGATAGTAGATGAAATGCAAAATGGCTTTACAAATTCCTTGGTGAACGGAAACGACTCTATTTATATCTATTTCCATTCTTTGTTTGCTCATTTTTTGAAGTTTGTTTTATTACTATGAATAAAGCTACAGATGACTCATTGACCGTATTACTCGATGACTAATGGGAACGAATTCTTAGGTACTTTTACTTGAGCTAAAACTTGAAATTTTCATTATTTATGTTTGATTATTTACATAGTATTATTTTAATAATCATTTGGTGTGTATAAAAGAAATCGAATATCTTAAGAAATTGGCATAGGCTCGTTCCCCTAAAGTATATTTTTTAATGGAAAGTAATAGTAATAGTGAAAATTATCCGAGCGGAATATTTTTCTTTCACTTTATAAAATACGAAATAATTAAGTGAAAGAAATACCGTGGTTGTTAGATTAATATGTGAATAAATTGTGACCTTCTTATCTTGGTCATGTTTATTAGTATCTAGCACGAAAAATTGATAATATATTTTTCTAACGAGAATTTTTGACGATTGCCTCTGTTTTTTGTGAATGGTAATAAGTTGCTGTCGGTGAGTCGTTGCATTGGATTGGGGAATGTGAGCATTGAATCCCTCCAATCGAGTATTATTCTGCCTCTCAGATATTCGCAACTTTTTGTAGCGCATGCCATGACGTTATAATAATTCTAATATATTGAAAATGCTATAAAAATATAAGAATGCATAAGTGAATGTCGAAATAAGTCCATAGAAAATGAACTGAAATTTATTTAGATGCCAGTAGGGTAACCCCACGCAAGATTTGGGATATGATATACATATCAAAGAAAATCTTAAAATGTAAAAGTTCTGATCAGATTATCTTTTGAAATCTTTTTCAAAGAAACTGAAAGTAACTTTAGCGGAGTCACCCGCTATGCATATGATATTACTGTCTCTCTCTACTTGTTAATTCAAACTTTCAGACTCCAATTCAAACACCAGAAATTTCCGGCTGAGCACAAATTATTTTCTGCAAATTTTGTCTCATGTAGTTATATTGAACTTTTCTGTGATTCCTCATTTAAAATTTTATGCAATTCAAGGCCCTTTCATGAAATCTAATTCGGATTTTTTTATACGTGTGCTTTACTTTTACTTAGTGTTTTCCCAGTATGTGACTACTTTCGCGGTCTTTATAACGGCCGATTGATACGCAAATATTGTATATACATTGTATTGCCAAATGGTTTGGCAGGGTTTGCAAGTAGCTTTGAAAGGCATGAGAAGTGGGAGACATTTCAAAAGCTAATTGCCTTCATTCCACGAATTCTATTAGTTGTTATATTCAGTATCTCATATCTAGATATTTATTGGTTCAATTAGGTATCTCATGCTACTAAATCAACGCCATTCGAGCTCAACCTAGTCCAACCAGTTATCAACTCAATCTCTTTTCCTCTCAATTTTTAAATGTATTCCCTTGAAAACCCTTAAATAATATTTTTTCCGCCATTTTTATTCTCAAGTTAGTTTTCTCAATCTTTAGCCTTTATAATCCGTCCCGGTATCTTAAATGAAACCACAACTTGCTAGAGTTACGATTCCCTAAACTAGACTTTCTTTTTTATTCCTGGCGAACGTTATTGAAGTTAGATTTTCATTTTATATTATTTTTTTCTATTTTGAAATCGTACTTTTCCGAAGTTTTACTTAATTATGACAATATTTTATTTGTAGCGTTGTTTCCTCCCCATTGTTTCTAACATTTTTAAAACAAGTTTTTTGAATGTGCTAATCTCTTCCATTATATTTATTTTATTTAATCTGTTTTCAAAGTGTAAACACATATCTTCTAATAATATTATACCTACTTGAAATATACGTGTACAAATCACTCAGTGTCTTATAGTAGTAGAACAAGAGGAAATATATTTTTAAATGTGTAGAAAAATTGAAATGCCAGGTGCCACAAGTGACGAGAAAAATCTAAAATTGCATTTTCTTGTTTGAGTCCAAAAAGTTATTTTTTTTAACTGAAATAGGTCGTAAAATGGTAATAGTTCTATTTTAATGAGTAAAATAAACTATTCCAGGAATAGTTTCTTTCGCTTATTTAAATGCGAATAAATTGAGTTACAAGCAAGAGATTGATACCAAAGTATGAATCAAAGATTAAATATTCCTAATGTGTTCATCAATTATCATAAAAAATTCGAAGTCTTAAACAATATTTTTTCAAAGATGCATTTATAATTATTTTATCACCATTATGACCCCGAATACCATGGAAACCTCACTTTCCGTCAGAGGATTCTCCCCTATGCAGTAGATAATGTCGCGTCTACACGCTATGCTCTTGTAGGTATCCTATTTGCTTAAGTAACGTATTCTATGACAGTAATGTACTCGACCAAGTAATATTCTTAACTACTCACAAAAATGGGACGGAAGACAAGTTATAATTTCCATTGTCATATAATGACTCTACCTGAATCGCGCGTGTCTTTTAGTTTCCATTTCCATTCTGATCGCAATTTTAATTCAAACCAGATTGTTTTAATTGCCAGTGGTGGTTCCAATTCCATAATATTTTACCATCTATAACGTTAGTTCTTTTTTAAATTTTCTTTCGCCCAGAGTAGTAGCTTGAGATTCTAACAATTAAGACCATAGGACCTCACCTTTTGCTTAAATCCTCCGTACGTGAGTTTCTATTGTTCAAGTTTGCATCTAGTTAGATTGTATATTAAGAATAATCGCCCGGCTGTTATTAGAGGGAGAGGGATTTTTATTTTTCCATTCGGTTGTGCTCTTTGCTACTGATATTATGTCTGTTGCTCGCTTGGTGCTTGATACCCTGGTGCCAGTAGTATCATGCCGAGGCTGAAAGACGAGGAAAGGCCAAACTCAGCAAGGTCTCGGGTCTCATCAGTTTCATTATTTTGGAAATTATATTTTGATAAAATTACTGTGTGTTATGATGGAAAATGGCATATTTCAATTTACCTTTTGCCCTTAGATCCTAGTAAACAAGTAAATAAATATTATTATTTCATTACTTAGTTTTTGTTTGAAAATTTGCTTTTGTTTATCTAAAAAGTCGAAAGCATTAAATAAATTATGCTCAGTGAACTTTCGATGCCTACATTTTACTTGTAGATAAAAGAGTTCATTATCTATTGATCATTGTGTGATCATGTTATTAGTGAGTGGGGTCGAAAGATAATGCCTTTCTGACTGGCTATAAACGAGTGTAGAAAAGTCACCATGGTCAATTCCAAAGATAAAGATATTGATCTGATTTATTTGTGTATACATATGCAGCTCTCTGGTAAATTCTATTTGTCAATTCCAAAAATACAAAAAATCTATTTTTCCCTGTAAGATGGTCCATACTCGACTTTATAGAGCCACACTTCCTTACGTCATATCGACAATTTTGGGGATTCGGAAGAAAAGAGATTAGGTACCTCAATGTTTAGAACGAATAAAGTAACTCTGTTTTAATGGCAAAGGATTACCAACTTAATTTTCTCCTCGGTTAAAATCACAAGTGTAGATATCGAGATTGGACTACGTCTCCCCCCTTTCAATTATTAGTTTAATGAAAATTAAATACGTTAACGTAATCGGTAATGTAATCTGAATATCATGATCACCCTGTGGTCGAATTTTATCAAGCTATACTTTTACGTGAGAAAATATGCAAAAGGAGAAATTTAAACATTGGGTGGCTTCGTTTATCTCTTATGTACTATCAATAATATAAAACAGAGTATCATTAATTTGCAAATCAGTTTTGTGAAATGGCGCGTTTTCCATTTCATTGTTCGCATTTGAGGTCGAAGGCATTTATGACTCCGTCAGCGTGTCCGGTTCCGCGGGATTTTCCGCGTGGACCTCCTCAGTCCAAATCTGCCACTTTCTCTCCCCGTCCCTCGTAACAACCGTTGTAATTATCAATTCAAATCACCCCCACTATAATTTAAGTGAATGAATGAATCACTTAGGTTGACACGGGGTTCGCATACCATCACCCCGGCGAAGTGCGTTCATTAAAGTTCCACGCGCACAACGGACAATCGTGGCGGTAGGTATGGCAGGGGCACCCTATTGTTCCATTTAGTATTTCCTTTGAGCAGTGCGATGTGGAAATGACGAACTAATGCGTGTTTTCTTAAGAGGTGTAAAAATTTCATCTGCCGTGTGCTCGTGTGTTGTTGAGCAAGTAGGGTGGGCGCGGTGTATTAGTCATTGTTTTTGACTTACAGACGCTTCTGGTAGACCTAGTGTCCCTTGATTTTCAATGATTATAAGATTTTCACTGGGCTCATCGGAAACTGAACCACCGGAGTGTACGTAATACCCATGCCCGAGGTGGGGACGATCCCCCACTTCTATAACTGAGTAATTACATTTTTTATTGTACATCCTTTAAAAGGTATGTTAAGCTTTTAAGATGTTCCGGATGATCAAGATGTTCTTTCTAGGATGGTCGTGATTAAATATTTGACATCAATTCAGCGCACTTGCTTACTCTTTGGCAGTCGATGAAATTACATCTTGGTCTTATGGTGGCATTTGCTGTTATCCTCCCTGGCCACAGACGCAATGGTGCGTAAAATTATTCTGCTCCGAATTCCGATCACCTCTGATGCGAAAGAGTTGGAGTGAGATCACGGAGTCATTTTTTCGTTCTCTAAGATTTTGAGCGAAAGAAGGGCGAATAGTCCCGTTGTAAGGTTCTTTCTTATTTCGAATATGGCTCAACAGTTATTGAAGCGCATAAAACTGTGATAATTTCCGAAATTCAATTAATGTATAATACCTATGTATTTCGATTCCGAAGAGAGGATTTCGTGATGCATCACAAATAATTCTTATTGTGAGGTTTGGGGAGCTATATGACGTCATTTACACAACTGACCCCTTTGAGGAAATAGAGAACACATTTACGGTTACTCGATCATTGGTGTGAAGAGCCCTGTCAAAAAAGTCCTATTGGAATTCCGATTTGTCAAATTCTTCAAAGCTCAGGAACGTACTGAATATGTACCTCTGCTTTGCGGAAATGTTTTGCCCCTGTAAGCTTTCAACTTGCCCGATTTAAAGACCCTCAAATTTATGTTAAATTATTTTAAGTAAATTTTAGATAAATGAAGTCATTGGATATCAATATAATTTTCAATCATGGTCATTACTATAATTATCGTTCGTCCTCTTCCATCTTGTACAAAGTGACAAACGAGAGGAGTTTGACTAGATTTCAGCCAAAGCTACTAACTGCTACGAGCTGCGTTTGAGTTTGTTGATATTGATGCATAATTTTCCATAGTTCAAGATGTTTACATTGCTCATTGAATGAATTTTCGGAAGATAAATAATATTCCCATAGGACGGAATATTAAAAATTAGAGAATTATGTGTTTGTGCGGCAATAATATTTTTTTAATAGGCGTTAATTTTATTTTACTTTTAGTTGCTTCAATTTTCTCGCCTATAGGCTTTCATATTTGATGTAGCTACTAATATGTTTCACAAACAGTACTCTTTTGCATTTCCCCCTAATTTTAAAATTATTTAGGCACATACTAATATAGTCTTCAATCATCATGTTTTTTCATGTGATATAGATAACCGCTGTATCTTAGGGCATTACAATGTGATTATAAGAACATTTTGTAGAAATTGTTTTTTTACCAACTGAAATAGCTCTTAATCACCTTTTTCTCTGAAAAATCTCATATTCTTGCATTTATAAAGTACTATACGATTTATTTTTTTGGGTAACATGCCGGAATCCAAATCGTCTAATTACTTTCTTCCTTTTTTCCATTTTCTTTCTCTGCACTTTCTGTGAACGGGCTGGTATTTTCATACTGATGATTTTCATTTTTATGACTATGATTCGACGTTAAGGTATTACCTTTAGTGTATACCATTATTGATTATGTTTATATTACGGTATCTGATTCACACCCTCCCTGCTACGTTAATCGTGATTTTCATTGGCAAGGATTTGCCGATCAAATTCCCTCTTCATCTAGCCGACTTTTGAACCCGAATGACGTTCCCATATTCGTGTACCATTGTCACCACGCACGACAGCCACACCAACGCTCAAAATTGCCGGCACGCGCAGTGATTTTTAAAAGAGCCTTCCGTCATAATTAAATTCGTCGGGCAATCCCCAAACGAGTCTCGGGTGTTCATTTGGAGGCATGTTTATTTGATTATGCGCGGCTCCTCCTGCTTCCCTTGGCACTATGGACAAAACAATGGTGTCCTTCTCGGAGGTAGAGGGATAGAGAGAGGGAGAGCGGTGCAAAAACGCAAACAAGAGGTCGGACGATGGTGCTTCATTGAGATGGTATGTCGGAGAAATCCCGATTGACATGGACCGAGAGCGCGCTCCCGTGAGTCACTTTCCCCATTGACTCATTCGGCGATCGGAAGGTGGTTCTCGTGCATCCGCGCACTGAACAGGTGACTCACGAATCCCTGCCCCCTCCCTACTCTCTCTCTCTCCCTCCCTCAAATCATTATCTCTCCTCTCTCATCTCCCTTTCTACCCCACTTCCACTCCCTCCTCTCCTCCTTTAACCTTCCGACCTCTCATATTCTGACCACGTGTGCGCTTCGGCTCTCTCGCAGTCTCTCTCTCCCAACGTGATCATCCTTAGCGAGATTTCTCGAGAAGAAGCAATGTATTTCACGTAATAGTACTCTTGGACGGTTACTCAACTAGGGCTGACGCGCGCGCTCTTTAGTTCATTGCGTAAATAGTTTTCCCTCCTTATGCGAAGGGTGAGGAAAACATTTCATTCATTCATTAGTTACTCCTTCCGAAGATTGGTCGAACGAAGCTATAAATTCTTCCCTAGCCATTCCTTTCCGCCCTGATAGTTCGTCTGGCTTGCGATCTTCTTCATTTATTTTTGTCCCTTTGTCTTCTTCGTGGGACCATTCCTCTTATCGAATAAATCTATTGTGTATCAAGTTGTGCCCAATCCATCTATATCTTCTTTTCAATAGAGCTCTCGTTGTCATGTATCGACAATCGTTAATAGCATTGGAATTTGGACTAATGAAAAGCATTTTAGAAAAATATGCAAAAAAGTGCATCAGTCTAACAGTACTTTAGAAAGTTAGAATTCATATGATTTCGATTAATCTCATAAGATTAGCCTTCACAATACGGTAGCACTATTTATGTATACGTTCAAAATGCATACCAAAAATACAGATAACCATTTCAAATGAAAGGTCTTTTGTTAAAAAAATACGCACTTAACGTTATTACTCCTATTTAACATCACATCACGATCTTTTCGATAACTCTCTTTCAATAATTATACACTACCACCCATGATCCTTCCATTGTTCTCCGAAATGAGTCGTTATAGTTTTTTCCTCGACTTTCTGCATGGTGTGAGTGTTAGGAAAGGCTATCCTTCACAAAAATTTTCCAATTTTCTGTTTAATTTCTTTCCTGTGTCTCGAGAACCTAATTGACTTCGTTTTCACTGCAACTCTTGACTGATTGGCTAACTAAAGTTTGATCTTCCGCAAATCTGACTCACTTCATCAGTTCCGCACCTACGTTCACTCCTACATCTACTCCTTCCCATTCCTCCCTTACCATTTCCTTGATGTATACCTTGAAAAGCACAGGTGATAACGGACAACCCTGCCGTACCCCCTGGCCTACTATTGCCCACCATTTTTCTCCATCTACTACCCTCACATGTGCGGTCTGAGACATTTACGATTTTCAGATAAGTCACCTATCCCTCCAGTCTACTCCTATCTCCTGCTAAACATTTATTAGATGTTCCCAATTTAATCTGTCAAATACCTTATAGAAATCTACGAAGCAGACAAATACATCCTGATTATACTCCATATTCCTTTCTATCAGTGACCTCATTACTGCTATGGCGTCACGTGTACCTCTACCTCTTCTAAACCCTAACTGATCCTTTCCTAAGTAATCGTTTGCCTTTTTATCCATCCTCTTATTGATGATCCTCAGTACTACCTTTACTGCATGGGGAATTAATGTAATTGTCCTATAGTCCTCTCATACTGCTGCTTTTTTCTTTTTTGGGATGGGAATTAACATTGATCTAACTGTCTTCTGGTCACATTCCACTCTTATTAATGCTGCAAAGGATCCAGAAAAAAACTCTTACTTCCATGTTTTCCTAAAAATCTTTAGTAATATCCAGGGATATTATCTACCACAACAGCCTTGTTCAGTTTCATTTCCTCTAATGCCTTCTCTATTTCGCATTGTACTATGCCCAGGCCTAAGTTATTCTCTTCCCCATCATATTCTCTTTCCAATCTCTATGTCCAATGTCTATGGCCTAATGTCTTTACCTTCAATGTATTCTTTTCATCTAGTTTTTATCTCTTCTGCTTCTTTACTACCCCTCCTGACGCATCTATAATTGTGTGCACGGCTTTTTGACTTTTTGACAGAAATTTCACCTTTCTGTAAAGAACACACATTTAAACTTGTCTCTGTAAACTCTTCATGTCCTCACACTGCTCTTTCCACCACTTTTA
>LYUA01000085.1:603261-619410 GCA_002093875.1 Calopteryx splendens | reverse complement strand
CCGCCCCCCCCCCCCCCCCCCGCCGCCGGTGAGCTTCCCCATCGCCCTTGTTTGCTCACCCCTCAGCATTTATGCGCCAATTCTCCGTATAGCTCTGCTCTCGTAGCTCTCCCAGTTCCCCATCCGCGCTGCTCTTCTGAGTGCCTATTGCTGTCGTGTTACGGATGTCACGTATCAGGATCCGAGGAAATGTAAACGCGATGGACTTTTTGAGCGAATGAGTGAGGGACCGCTCCCAAGCGATGACGGACGCTGGAGGAAAAGAAGCAAATTCAAGAGCCACCTGCATTGTGCAAAAGTCTGTTTCGCCTAAGCAATAGTTAGCGCGTGCAGATTTCGTCTGTGGAATTTTATTTGAATCGCAAAGGGTGATAGTGAACATAAATAGGTCTCCAATATTGGTATAGAATTGCCAGAATAGGTTTTGTGATATTTAAAATTATGGAATTATCGGTATAACGCCACAGTTTTAAAATAAGTGTTGTTTCAATTTATTTTAACCTTGCACTGGGCTATTGCTTGACCTACTTGAGTGCATCTTCAATTCCAGTCGTTGTCAAGGACACCAATATTGGTACAGGATTACCATCCTCAAGAGAACAAGTCTAGAGACGGCGCGACGTGTGCCTCTCTCTTTCTCAGCATTAACCAACATCTCTCTCTCTTGAACATTTGTGATCACACAATAAGGATGCACCTAGTAATAGTATACCGATGAACAGGGCGAAAACCAATTTGCAAGATCTCAATTGCCATACTTAGTAAGTTAATAGTTCAAAAGGAGGATCAAAAATTTAAAATATATTGCATTTGATTGGAGCAGTGATTTAAAATCACGGTGGATTTTTACGCTGCGCTTATCTCCAGGGAAAATGTGTTAAAGGAAGCTTGTCTTTTCTCAGGTACTGAAGGACTTCACTAGATAAGGGCTTAAATGAAGTTTCTAAATATTTTTTTGTTATTGTGCTAAGATAGGATAAATTGTTAAACCTACGTAAGAATTGATTAATATAATTTACGATACATATATCTCGAGAAACATAAATGCTATTTTCTATTTATGCATGGAGGAGAACTCCAGGTTGCATGCACATATAAAGTTTATCCGATTTAACAAAATATTATTTAAAATATTTATAAATAAAATGCCTATTAAAATTGAAAAAAAATGGCACTTGACATAAAGGCTACCTATCACAATTCATAAGGCAGATCACAGTATGTAACACGCACGTAAATTGCATAAATTGGTACAAAGTATACTTTTAGTCGTAAAAATTTGTTTTTCATAAGAAATTATGTAAAATCACAATCATGTGAAAATTCATGAAACTGCGCTAAACCAATTTGAACCACTTCACTCGTAAAACTCTTTAATAGACAATAATTTTGCTTTTATAATATTAATTATTTTTATCAAAGGAAGAGAATATCAATGTCACCTTAATTACCCAGATGTAATATTATAAATAAGGGAATTACCTCATATTTAGTACGATGCCAGTTTACTAAAAGAAGATTTTGATTCTTACACCCTATGATAAAATTTAAGTTAAACTTTTCAAGAAGGGGAATCAGTCCTGTAGTTCCGGTTCCAGTAGTTCAGGACTCCGGTCTAGTAGTAACATGACTTAGATTACATAAAATTTTCTTAATAATTGAAATAGCTCTCACCATAATTCCTTGAGTTGTGGAGTGCAAGATTATAGCGTCGGTGTTCGATACATTATATTATTTATTTATATTGTTAAATTGATTTTATAAACTAACCTGTTCTTCACTTAAGTAGCTCTTTGAATAGCGCAAACAGCTACTTAGGCAAATATCAGTTTGGGCTTAGAAAAGGGAGGGATACTCGTGACGCGATCGCAGTAATGAGAATATGGGTAAAAAAGAATATAGAATATTATCAGGATGACTTCGTGTACTCCTAGATTTTGAGAAAGCGTTCGACAGCGTAGGGTGGACAAAGCTGATGTAAGTTTTGCGTAAATTAGGAGTAGACTGGCGGGATAGGTAATTCGAAACCTGAATATGAATCAGGTGGTGCAAGCAAGGCTAGCGGAAGGAGAATCGGGATGGGCAGTGATGGGTGGGTCCAAAGAGTAATTCAGGGTTATCCGTTATCATCGGCACGTTACAGTATATATGTGGAGGAAATATTAAGGGTAGCACGGGAAGGGCTTGAGATAGGATTGAATGTGGACAATGAGGTGATTAATTCAGTTCGATTTGCGGATAATCAAGCAATAGTTAGTCCGACAGCCGAGGGATTGCAGTTATCGTTGAGTGCTTTCGAGGAGCAATGCGATAGATAAGGAATGAAGATTAACCTCAAGAAATCAAACGTAATTATGGAATTCTCAGTAAGTAGGAAAGTTTTGCGAATTTTTACACCCATCCACGAGCATTTTCAGTGTATTTAAAGCGAATTAGTGATAAAATACTTCGTATGCGTATAAGGATAACAGTCGAGAGTCCCTAACGTGACGTTACAACCCTTACTATCTTATCGTTATCATCCTGCCGAAATCTTACAAACCGGATGGCGTCTCTGGTTCATTTAATGCTAGGAGTATGAACTTATTAGTTTTGGAACTTCAAAACTTGGAAAATGATATTGTCAAGGTGAAAAAAACTACCTTTCTAATGAAAAAAATGTAATGAAACGGCATTTTTGCTTTCGTCGGAATATCTAATTTCTAAATCAATACGGTATATGATAGTATCATCTTGGAGCTCAAAAAAGTTTTTATTGATGTACTTGCTTATGAATAAATCCCTATCTCTGTATAAACGACTGTATCTAAATTGAAATTAATTATGTTGTACATCTTGAGATTGGCTGGAAACGTTAATAAGCAATCTTAAAAGTACTGAAATTGATATAGGTTTATAATTCACTCAATTAACTTAGTGTCTTAAATAACTTCTTAAAAGCCCTTAAAACATATGCCACTATATATTAGTGTTTCAGTTTCATTCAAATATTTAACGACGAAGGATGTTTCCAAGGTGTGACTACCGAGGAATGATGTAAGGAATATGGACTCGACTGACAAGAGTATTAAGTTTCCTTGGAGGAAGTCTATGGTGCCAGGAAGTCTGAGAGGCTTTATCAGTGCAAGCCCAAATTTTTTTGCTTAATCTTTTAAAAATCATGAGTCATGGATTCCATAATATTATCTTATCTTCCACAAAATCATACTTTTTCGACTTAGCGCAATTTGATTATCGCATTGCTTCAATGCTGTGGCGCATGATGTTCAATTGCTACAGAAAGCAGAGGTTGATTCTGTTACCTATATACCGGAATACAGTTCTTTTGTCCTCGGTACCAATCCCTGATAGAAAGATAGATTTTTTTATCAAGAAATTCGTAAACTGAACCTTAAAATAGATAGTGAATCAGATCGTAGTGTTTTTTACTCTCAATTTCAGAAAATTAAAATCAATTAATTGTGTTTTCAATATGTGTGGATTAGCCTCTAAGTAAAATCACGTATTTTGTTCGGCATTGGATCGCGTAGTTATGGAATATCGGAGATTATCAACAAGCGCTGAAAAGCGCGATACTGTGGCCACTCGTATTTGGGCGGGGACGAAGGCGGGAATAGATTCCAGTGACAAAGATCACGTAGAAACGGAAAAGGAAACAGCTTACGGCGATTGATTTCCGGTTATCATTTTTATTTTCATCGAGGAGGAAACATGGAATCTCAGAGTGGAAAATAGTTTCGGGTCAATCTCTATGCATCCTCGGTAAGATATCCTAAAGCAGTTATTATTAATATTTTTTCCGGTGCTCTCCTGCAGAAAAGAGTCAGAAGGATAAGAATGAGGTCTTGAGTTATTTTCATCACCAGAATTCTCAACAAAAATATGCTTCGTAGGTCGATAGAGGCTTTGGAATCTTATGACAGGTAGATATCAAAGAATGGAAAAGCTTGTAAATGTCACATACTGGTGATTGGTATAAGAGTCAGTCTCAGAAAATAAGGTATCTTCGTGGTCAAGTGATCAGATGTTCTGCTGTTGTATTACCTTACTTAGCCTTAATTACTTGGAATAAAACTGCAAATAGGTACGTACGTAAGAAAAGAAAAACGCCTGAAGACAATGCAAATCCGTAAAACGTATTATATTACTCCAAAGAATGCAGAAATAGAAAATTAAAAGGCTCGTTTTATTTCACAGAGGTACATATAGAACATTTTTCTAAATTACTGCATTTATTAATAATGTTCCTCGATTGTGGCATTTTTACTTAAAATTTGGTATATTTAGCTCATTTGCAGTAGGCTTTCAAAAAGATTATTTATATTACGTACCAAAATATAGGTATTTGACTGGGAAAAATCTCCAATTTCACCCGTCGCCATTACAAATATTCGTTCTTCGACAATAATTTATTATTAAAACTTATCTCCGCATGTAGATCGAAAATAATTCATGCTGCCATGAAGATGCTAACACATCAATAACATAAATTGATTAAATAGATGAAAGCATAATAAAATTGGAACCTTCCACATATATTTGATATTGACCTACTGCAGCTAATTTGTCCAAGAAAGCATCTGATATTGGACGTAACGTTATAAGGAAATTTTCACACTGGAAAATTTTTATAGTAATTTAAGTATTTTTAATATTGACCTTTTTGAGTGCATCCTTTCAATAATAGGAGTGCGTTTATTTACTTCCTTGGTCTATTATTTTCCCGACCTATCTTATGTTTGGCATTGAAGTAATCGTCGCAACGGTTAATCCAGATAGATTACGTTCACGTACACATATTTGATAACTGAGCAGAGCGAGTTCAGAGAAATCCCCTAAGTGCGGGAGAAGAGATCGGCTAGCCTCCAGGAAAACCGAAGGATTAAAGTCGCGCAGCTCTTCCGTCCTCGTCGCACCTCTACCAACTCATTACCCTCACGAAGAGGAAAATTGACAGTAGGAAACAGGACCACCCGAGGAGGAGGGTTATCGATGCTAAGGGAAGTGACGGGGACTGGGAGTATCCTCCCTGGGTAGCCAAGCCAATAGCAAACGACCGATGTAAGGTCCTCGCCGGTCTTGTTTCCGTGTGAACCATATCCGTAATAAAATGGGCAAGTATCTTTTGTAAGCCTTCTTTCCTGTCTTTTTTTCAATGGGAGAACTTCCTCTTGATGGCACCATGAGTGAATTCCACGGGCATTCCAAGGGCTTGATGTTGTGTCATCCCTTACTCTCCCCTTGGCATTACCTCAGGGATTTACATTGCAATTGATAATTCCAAATTCAATAAAAATTATGATGGATAAGTCACTGATAAAAAAATGTAATCAGCCATTAATTGATTCCTACATCTACAAATCTGTTAATTCCTCCAACTCACTGAATAATTTTCAGCAGGAGATGCAATCACCAATGAAAAGGAATGGGATACGAATTTAAGGAATCGTGTTATGACTGATTAACCTTAAGCTACTACGCGTATAACTTATTTCCCACTGTAAATGGAGCCCTGCATTCTTTTGTTAGCATCAGTTTCTTTAATTTAATTTCCGGGGGTCCATTCGATCATTTCAAGTGCATTGCATTAAAGGGGCGGTGAATTATGAGTTGCACTTTAGGTATAAACCGCATCCACTAGAAAAAACATTAAATAAATATGATTTTATTAAAATTCTTGCTGGCATAATGATTGATTACTTTTTATCCACTTGCGCAGAATTTTCGACAACCTGTATCGGAACTTTTTTCTTTTTTTTCAGGTACTAACACGTGGATTTGGGACTAAACTCAACTCTGAAGTCTATAGAAAACAGGAGTTTTTTTATTTGTGTACCAAGGTAAGCACAAATGCTTCTAACCTCCTTTCTCATGCGTACAGTGCGAGAGAATCTAAGTCCCTATAGGAATTTAAAAAAAATCCCCCAATCGAAAACGCATTTCATGCATTTATATTTTCTCAAGGTTCAGGGCGTATAGACGGCTTTTATTTACCAGGGTAAAAAAATAAGAAAAAGCCATTCATTTAATTAGACCGACGCGAATTTTTTGCAGCTCCAATACTGTTTTCGGTACCTACACATCCGAGCGACATTCGTTCATAAACGAAGCTAAGTGAAAACAGAAAATGTGAAGTGAAAATACCGCATAACTTCTTTCTCCAGATATATCATGCAAGTGAACTGGCCGATGTTCAGTGCAATGAAACTAAAAAGAGACACGAGAAAATACACGTGTCACTGGGGCTGTGACCGCAGTGTGTTCCATCGGGACGCGCTGCGAGTTAAAACCGCAAAATGTCTCTCCCGAATCATCGTTTTTCTGCGCATTTGAACATCAGTAGGGCGAAAAAAAGAGAGAGGGAGCAGGGTTGAAAGAGAGGGAAAGGTTTGCGAGAGAGAGAGGACGAACGGACGCAGAGGGAAAGTGGAGGACTGGAAAACGGATTGAGATACCGTAAGGTAAAGGTAATACGTACGTACCTTTCTTCCGCGCTGCGGGGTTTTTCGAGTCTTGCGGGAGGATAAGTAGGAGAAGGATATGGGCGTAGGATGAGGATTACGGATATGGGGAAGGGACGAGCGGGGTCGGAGCGTGGGAGGTGCCGCAAAGGGGAGTTTGGTAGCGATGGAAAGAAGAGCCAGTGTATGGTGTGGATGGAGGCTGGAGCTTCCCTCGGGAGTCATTCCAATGGGTTTAAGTAGGGGGCGTTGAGTCTTGTCGTAATCCCATTACAACGGACTGGAACGCAGAAGGCTTCACCATCTCACCAGGGCTCCCTTCCCTACCGCCCTCTCTTCAAATTTCCCCCCTGCCTCTCATCCTCTCCATCGTTATCGGGGTTCCTTCTTCTTCCTCTCCTTTCGCACCTCGTCGATTTTTTCCTTGTTCGTTCTTGATAGTCTCTCTTTCAACTCTATTGTTATCTCAGATTTGAATGCATCCATTTCGTTGCTCCCCCTGTTCACGGCGTTCCATAGTATCAACCCTCTTTTAGACGTGATACTACATGCATTCTCGTGAGAAAGTTCGAGCAAATGGTCTAAAGATCCGTCCGTCAAATACTTTCGCTTTACGTCTATATTTATCTGATTCAGCTTTTTATTTCGTTCATCAATAGCCGAGGCTATATATCAGCTTTTATGCCGATCATGCTTTGTGGTTATGCATACAGAAGCGACATTTGAATTAGGTACGTGGTCTTTCAATTTCATTTTTTGCCCTTTCAGAACGGAAATGTTTGTCATATTTGTATTCAATCGTGATTAAAAAGTTGTGTCGTGATTGACTGGTCACATTTCTAAAATTTGAAGTATAGCAATGAATTTAATGAAGAAATTTTTAGCATCCTTTTGCTCTGATTTTTTTTCTTCGGTATTTTTTGTTTAATCAACACAAGGTTTACATTTTTAGCGAAATCAGACCGTCATCCCTTCCAAGTTAACGCATACTGAAAAAATGACTGAATTATTAGTCTTGACCTTTTAAATAAATTTCATCTTGAAAAGCCGTGAATGGTGATGCGTACTTTCTGAAATAATTAATTGCATGTTGCTACATATTCGTTTCATGCCTGATTTGTAAAAATAGTTTCTTTTCAGACCTTGCGATGTATTTTAAGGTAAAGTTGGGCTGTCTCTGTAATAACCGACTGCTGACAAAATTGACAAAGATTAGGTCAACTAACCTTTGTTTACCTTACGAATGCAAATTTTTTCTGTTTTCCAGTGATGTTTCTTTCCTTAACATCACTATTTTCGCGTTTCCCCTCTCCTGTAGAATTTCATTCCTATTTTGTCTCGGTTTTCCTCTCACTGTCTCTTCTAACAATTTCATAACTCTCTCTCTCATTCATTTCTTTCACATTCTTCCTCTTACTCCAGCTGTCCACTCGCTTTCATTTTACCCAGAGTATTTCATTCACAACTTGTTGTAATCTTTATTTCTCAGTTCTGAATTCATACAGAGACCACAAAAGTCATATTCCGCATGGGGCTCTACGATTATTTATTGATTGTTGAATGATCCACCCTGTGCCTAGTTCTCCTAGTCTCTCCTTTCTTCAGTATTTATACATGCCTCTTTTCCTTCACCATTCTTCTTGCCCCATCTGCTCCTAATTTCACCGAATTCCCTTCCTCGCTCTCTGTCGTAAAATTGAAAAAAAAATGAAAGTGCCTCCGGGCATACCTCTGTGCCCTCTCAAGCACGCGGATTGATTTAATTGGAGATATTTTGTCTCCACTATTGGATGTTAGCATTTATCGGTGAGTTAGATTTATAAGGCTTCATAAGACCTGGTCCTTCCCCATGGCTTCGGTTGCCAGCGTCAGTAGCACATCGCCGTAGTGATGTGCCGTAGTAAATTCCAGAATTCTAAGGAAATCATACCAACAGGGAAATGGTTTTTTAGCAATGATTGGGATCGCCATGAAGGCGAAGTGCAGTTCTTATTCTAGCGTTGCATCCACTGATATTATGATCTGTAAATAGCAGTTTTGCGTATCAGTACACGATTTTCAAACCGTATGTAATTCTCAGTAGGGATCGTCCGTGGTGTGCGTGCGTATTAAGTGTTTAGGGAAGACTTAACATTCAGCCCCCACGACAAAATATACGAAAATATCGCCCCACACGTGCGCTACGCTCAAGTAAATTTACTGAGATTTAATGCTCTTCACGGTCGAATGACATTTGAAAAACACCAAAAATGGGTGGAAAATCGACAGTAAGATCCGGAATGAAATTTAAATATGATGGGTTCAATTATAATAACAAAAAGTGGTATTGTGGTTATATGAAGTAGAATTTTTTAGAGCTCTACATTACTTTTAATCATCGCAAATAAGGTTGCACTAAAAAAATGACTACGTACATTCCTAATCTCTGATTTGAACACCTTATCGATTCATGTTCGTTCACCAGCCTTCATTCGGACGTCCGTTGCGTCGAACTTTCGATTAAACTCAACGCGACTCAATCACTGCACGACGTCGTTGTTGGTGGCTAAGAAATGTGCACGACTCTTAGGATAGAGATTTGAGACTTCAACACTGTCTCTCATGCTTACATTATTGCTTTCGGTAAAAAATATTCAGGATTTCCTGTTACCACAATTCCATTTGATGAGTATTTTTACCATTCTCTTACTACAGTAAAACCTGAAATTTAAGGACGTTAAATTTGGCAATTTTGGCACGTTAAATCTTTTTTCTGGTTAATTCTATGGGTATTTCCCTCCCCTCAGACTTATCATTCATCAAGGTGAAGTGAGACAAACACGTGTTTGTGCCCACTCATGGTTCGATTTCACGGCAGAGAAAGGATAATATTTAAGAATGACATGTGCGTGACAGGGAGCTCTTTCAGAGCAAGTTTCATGAAGTTTCACCTCTGGGATAATAAGTAGGTAATTGAATCCATGATTTGGTAGGGATATAGTATTTTTAATTCCCCGGTCTAAGGCCCCAGTTTGCTTCCCATTGAAGGAAGTTCTACTCCCGCCCTAATTGCAACTTTATCCTAATTACTTGACTGTCCAAAACGGCATGGCAGTCGCGTGCCTCTCGCAATAAGTACAGCTATTGCTATTGGCATCATAATATGTTGCTGGTAACACTCCGTTGAATTAATGCAGGCGGAAGAAATGAGGCAGGCAGCAGGGAAAGGAAGGAACGGGTGATGAGCCTAGGGGGATAAATTGAAGGGGCCGAGAGGAATGAGGGAAAGACGGATAAAGAAGAAATGAAAAAAAAGATCGCTCTTCAGTGCACACGCAAAGGCAAAAATAATTGCAGTCGGGCGAGAGTCGTTCGCTAGCCACGTAGGAATTCTTGTCTCGGAGGCAGACCTGCTAGCAGGAGAAGACTTGACCAACCCCACTCCCATTTCGATGAGGGCCCCTTTTTTTTCGACCAACACTTTCTCTTCGGGAACGAAATGCCGATGGGGAGGAATCGAATGCGGGATGGGGATGGCCGAAGGAGGTGGCGGAAGGACCTTGGAGGGGGGCAGGCAGGAGGAAGAGAAGAGGAGCACCTTGCTTCAGCCAGCCTCTCTGGGAGATCAGCAGGTGTGCCCCCCTGGAGATCAGCCGCCGCACATGCTACACGACACCGCTTCGGCTGCTACTTCATGATGGGCACTCCCTCGCTCGCTCTCTCCATCGCAGCCTCCTCTCCATCCCCCCCCCCTCCTTGCTATTTTCTTTGTTGAGGGACCCTTCTTCCTTTCTTTTACGACTCTCGGATGTTGTGGCTGAGTGGAGTCCTATAAATATAGAGTATGATGTCCGCAAGCGACGTGACTTTTTTTGCATCGTGTGTTATTTAACGACAAAATTGAGCAAAATTGCTAATAAAATTAACCGATCTTCTGCCTTAAATTAACCGATCTTCTGCCTTAAACGTTGTATGTAAATATTTTATCAGGGGCTTTTTATAATGGTTTTTGTCTACCTATGTGGCATAATCTCGAGAGCTTAGAGTACTTTGAAAGGAAGCTGCCTTATAATGAGGCTATAGCCTAGCACATAAATTTGAAAAAAAATTAGAACTACCGAGTTTGCGGTCGGGTGTCAAGTGGTTTTCGCTATAGTTATTCTTTCAATTGTGTTTTTTTTATTATTGGTCTATTTCAAGACATGTACCACCCTACATGATCAACATTTTACATCTTTACAGTTTTCCAATGCTTGGAATTTAAATAACTGGAGGTGTATTTACGACTGTAGTGTGAATACATTTTTTCTTTCATCAACGCAAGGCGAGAAGTTTGAAGTATCTAAGTAATTACTTATCTTTCACCGGACGTGAATGAAACTTAACTTCTCCGTTTTTCAGTTTCATTACGTCTCGGCATAATTTTATAAGAAAGCTATCAAATTTATAAGCTTTTTATGTAGATTTTTAAAATTATTTTTAATATATATTTGTTTGCATAAAACTCTAATAAATATTTTAAAATTCACCCTCTTTTTCTATTGGATTCATTACGAATCGCCATTAAACGAAGTGTGTCCTTAAGAATCCGTAAAAACGGTTGTTTATTTTTTTAGTACATCGCAAAATGCCTTTTAGGATTTTAGCATTATGAAATTGAAATAATTTGACAGAAGACCTGTGCAAGCTTGAGATGAATTAGGTTAATGTAGTCCGAAAATCACTTTTACTATTTTGAAATCTCCATTGATTAAAAATTATAATTTTTGGATGAAATTTGTTGGTAAAACTTCTTGAAATTATTCAAGGGGAAGATAATCATCGCGAGAGGGCATAAGAAACTGCAGCAAACGGAAAATCGATCGTACTAGGAGAGAAAACATACCCAAACTGGTTGGATAAAGCCTTGAATTTTCCACCATTCATTTGCCGAAATCTAGGCTGGTCGCGATGAATAGTCTTGCAAAGCGTTTTCTCCGTCTTTCTACGAAATGAAACGTCTCATGGCCAATTGCTGGTATCATTTCTTGTGTTTATACCTTGTCGAGATGCTCGCCCATATGCATAACTCTCGCTCGCGTTGGTATTATGAAAACCAAGACATTTACCGTTATCTTGCGTAGAGTCATTCATGCTCTTCGAGAAAATACCTTTTCAACCTTAAAAAAACCCGTCTCCCGTCCCTTTCTCGTCCTTCGCAGTTTCAACCGTAATTCACCACACGGTTATATGGCGTCCATCGCCTTGCACCCCCAACAAGTAAGCTCCCGAAGACCACGGCGTGTCTTCCTTTCCAAGGTACGCCGACCGACGACTCGCAGACATTCAAGAAGGTTCCGTAATTTTGGGTGCTGGTAAGTCAGGCGGGGAGGGGGAAACTTCTCTTTCTCTTCCAATGAAGGTCACCAGCGCACTCCCAAAAGAGAACCCCTCGGGAAACATCCCTCCCTTTCTTTGGAATTCGCCCTTCTCAATCCCTGGCTTCTCTCCCTCCCTTTCTCGCTCGCTTCTCACACCACTGCCTCCTTTCCTTCCTCTATTTCAAAATTCCCTCTACTGACTCCAGCCACTCCTTACAGTAGTCTCTTTCGACGCTCTCTTCGCACTCAGGTTTAAGAATTCGGTTGTGTTGGCTGGATATTTCATCTGTTGGTCCACGAATGAAGGACAGTTTTTGATTAATCACTTGCGTAAGTTTTTCATCATAGGGAGGTATACTTAATTATTTAATGCAATTTTGGGTGCTACTCTTTTATGAACTTTTTGATATTATCTTCATGAAATGGAATACAATTGCCATATTTTTGCTATAATTTATATTAAAATTTGATACTTGTTTCATAATGTTATATGTAGGCATACTTGCATATGTGCTCTAGCCTGTGTGCATGTTTATAGTCGTGCCTATGTATAAACATATACATATGCACACCTAAACATACTCATACACAGATCTAGATGAGGTGATTTGTCTAGCGGATAGACAATTCGACTACTGACCTAATGAATTTGGATGCAAATATGGGTAATACCTCTGAACAACACCTAAATTACAGGCAGTGCGTTTTTCCCGGATAACAGTACTTTTTCCGATACTCAGGATAGTCTGGACACCAGAAACAGTGACACAGGATACAGGGATCCCGAATGTGTGTGTAGCATGAGATGGAGACATTTAATCGGACGGAGATGAAAAAATGAATGCGTGATTAAGAAGTACATAGGGGAGGAAATAAATTCATTGATGGTTGATTTACAAAGAAGCAAAACATGGTTGGGTGTGCATGTAGTAATCTGCCTGTTAATGCAATAGAAAGGAGATCCTCCCATACTCTAGGCTGGCTCTAGGTAAGTGACTTAGAGGAAATAACACTTAACAGTTAAAGCGAATGATGCCGGAAATTTTGAAAATATAAAATTTAGTGCCACTCTAGAAAATTTCCAGCAAAATAGTCTGGTTCGAATAATGTTAGCTTTTAGGCAAAAAATGGCATTTTGGACAGTATAAGAATTGCTATGACTAGATGACAATATGCTAGACAAAATACTAGGTAACTAAGATAGCAATGTGAGGAGAGGCTGTTGTTTCGGAGATTTACATGATAACTATTAGGGATAAGAGAGTGGGAAGAATAACTTGGGCGCGGAGACTGGCGGTTCATGGGGTTTTTTTTGGAGCGGGGAGGGGGAATATGGGTGGGGATTTCGGGACCCACAGTTGCGCTTAAGGCTGACCGATTGGCGGTCACCAAATAGAGGGTGCGAATAAGTGAAGCCGACCAAATGCGCGGACATTTTTGTTTGCTTCCAGTGGAATGCGATAACAAGTGAGTAGGTACCGTAGTAGGAAGGGACTTCTCTTCTTCTCTTATTCAAATGCGCTTGGATCTCGCTGACGAAAAGGATGGTATTGCAAGATAAGTTTGTTTCGCTGCTCTAGGAGAAAATTCCAATGCCACGTTTATGCCAAACTACATAGTAGTATAAAAACTGTTGAAATTTGTAATTAATAAGTTGCATTTAATGATGCAAGAAGTACCTCTATATTTATTGAGACATGAGATAGATCTATACTTAAGACTTTATGTCAGAACCGTTAGTATTTCTTCAGTTTGGTCGTATATTGCTGTATTATTCAATAAAACATGCATGCGTTTAAAAGTTACCGCTCGATTGGGTAGAACCGCTCGTTGATTCGGTAAGAATATAGAATGTATGGACTCTGAATATTATATATAACGTATTATTAGCATAATATATTCTACATTATTGCCGGTAAGCATATTATATTTCATAGTGTTTTCTGATTTGGGAGTAAATAGTGATGTGAGTGAGGAAATTCTTCCGAGTCAGTTCGGAAAAAATAAAACTCACTTCATTAATTCATTGTACGGAAAGTTCAAATTGTAATTAACAATATGCTGATAAATTAATTCTTTAAGGGGAGATCGGTATAGTGGTGACAAAGCGTCTGTTTAGGAGCTTTTCGACCTCTACGTTTCGAATGAAAATTTCGTTCATTTTTATGAATTTCGCCCCCCATGGCCTCAGGCTCGAGGAGCAGAGCAGTATTTGCGGTGGAAATGCAATAACAAGGGGTGGAATTTCACTTGCTACCGATTGAGCGAAAACTTCTCGGATTGACGCCCACCTCTAAAAAAATCAAAACAGTATTTGAGGTTCTCGGTCGGAGCATGATATTTATTGAAAATCGGCCATGAATCAATAAAACGTCGAATGGCATGGAAATGATGTATTTTGGAGGAGAATTTTTTAGGACGAAAAAAGCAAAATGTATTTCTCGTTTGGAATACTTGATATATGTGCAACAATATTATCATTCTTTTTATATTACACGGATAATCCTATTTGGTACTTAATGCTCCTTAATAGGTGAGATTATTTAGCATATAAGTTGTAATTTACTTTTTGTCTTTTACAAAGGATGACAATATGTTTTAGTACCATTGAACTCCAATGTGGAAACCGCCTAAACCTCGACTTTGGTTTAGCTGACGGCGGTATATATATGTCTTCATTTGGACGTTAGCATCTTCCAACATAACGAAAATTGTTTGAAAGCGCTTTAAAATTATGCACTTTTATGTTTTACAATGCCTTATCACTTAAGAAATTTCCTGTATCGATCATTGTACCTCTTCCTCAATTACATCTGTGATGCGAAAGATAGAGGATAGCAGTTGCATAGCGAGGGGGAGTGGCTTGAGATATACCCTACTTCCGAAATTTTACTCCCACAAGAATTTAGGTTAAGTTGAGAACTGTTGGTAATTTTATACAAAGCGCAATGTTCATTTGTGCTAAGAAATATAACCAGAAAAATAAAGCATCAATAAAACCAACAGTAAATACACCATTAAAACCTCTGGGACGGGAGAAATAAGTTCATCAGGTATATAAGTGCAGTTGACAACGAAGAGTTAGAATTAGTCCCCCCAAATTATTGTCTGATAATGTACCCTGGTATAGCGATGGTGATTCAACAGAAGGGAACTTAGTAATCATCAAATGATTAAAAGATGCCATAGTAATTATGGGAAGGAATATTAAGTAATTCAATTATGATAAATATTGAGAAATAGATATTAAAGAATAGAATCCAGTCTTTTATATTCTGGTTTACACCATTGAATACTGCATGAAAAATGACACCTCTAGAAAGAAGAATGTAAACGTTTACGAGTCTCTAGAGTAATTTTAAGTATTCACTATCTCAAAAGAAGTATCTTCATCTAAAATCGTCGATGCTGCTCACGTGGACTCGTTCTAGCAACGCGGAGGGCGCATAGGTAGGCTTTTTCACGCTGCGCTTTTCCTTACGTAGTACCATCGGATGTCCTCACGCATCACCCCATTTATCGTCGTGCAAGCGTTTAAGAGGAAGAGGAAGGGTATTTTCCCACGAGAATACCTTACGCGGTGCTTGGTGGTGGAGTGCGACCGCTATAAAAGACGCAGTTACGAATTTCCTGGTTTGACGGGAAGGAGAGAGTACTCCCATCCAATGGAGCACGCTGGCAGGTCAATTATAGATTAAAAACCCCTCCAAGAGGGATCGATCACGATTTGATGGGGAAGGGGAAGTTTAGTGCACGAGGAGGAAGTGGGGGCGGAGGACCGGAGGCAGAACGCGATACGTGAAAGCCGGGTAGGTAGGTTTGAGTGTCGTGGGTTTGCCATGGGCAGGAAGACGGTCGACTGCCGTAACAGATTCTTTTCCCTTGCGAAAAAAAAATTTTACCCTATCAGGGTAACATGTGCAAACGGTGACGGCATAAGAAATTATTACGTATCTTTCTCAGCTCATGAGGAAGTGATCCATGTATTTATATACCTATATGTTTATATATATATTTTTTTTTCTATGATAATGATATATATTATATAAATATATATCAATTATGCACAAAAACCCGCCATTCGGCGAAAACATATTCACAGGCGTATAGGAATATGGAAAGGGATAGGTAACACATAAAAGATCGACACAAGTGAAGTGGGGAAGGTGAAAGGTTGCGGATTCCAAACAGAAAAATGTTTTCCCGGGACCGGGAATTGAACCACGGACCTTCGACTTGCCGTTCTTTTTATGTGTTACCTATCACTTTCCATATTTCTATACGCCTATGAATATATATTATATATATATATATATATATATATATATAAGTATATATATATATATATA
>LYUA01000085.1:549015-561508 GCA_002093875.1 Calopteryx splendens | reverse complement strand
CCTCACCCCCGCATATTGGGGCATTTATTTCGAAGTGGAAGTCTTGAACAATGCATCGGAAATGGGTACTCCGTATGTCTCTTTCCCGGCAGCTCGAAAGAAACTTCAAGGTCTTCGGGGCCACAGAAAATAGGAATAGCGCGATCGAATTGCATTATTGCACTGTCATTATATAGTACCGAAGGCGTATTTGCCTCACCCAACCGATTCAGAGATCGAAAAAAATGCCTTATAGACGCGCTCTAATACATATGCAGGATTAATAAATCTCTGAGATCCCTCATTGCCGACGGCCAACAGCAAACAATGGACGGAGACACTTCCTGAGGATTTGGTATTCCTTCCTGCTTGTTGAGTGGTTCAATCTCTAGATAGGTTTTGGTGCTACCATGTTCTCAGAGTTAAAGGGTCACGCGAGCGACCCGCCATTGTGCACACATGCGGTCCCTTTTGTCACTAGCCCTCTTGACCTCAACCCGGAGAAACTCCAATCTTGGCATTGATATCGACACAGAGATTGTCTCCGGGAATCGTTTTAAAGCTAGGTAGTCAATGTAATCATGGGCATCGCGGCCGTCGAGATGAGGAGATAGAGTGAAATGAATATTCAATTGCACCAGCCTAAGTAGCAGTTGCGACTTTAAAGTCTAATGTGTCGGGTGTGAATGCGCCAGGAAGTGTGTACGAAATGAGCCCATCAAACACACGTCTGCAACTGATATCCTTTGGAAAACAATGAAGCGTGGGTGATCTACGAGTTAGCATGAGCAGCTGCCGTGTACGTTAGACGGAGAAAGATGTTTTCTGGAAGTGTATGAGTTCATAATTCTCTCCACCCATTTGCATATTTTTTTGCATGCATTATTACAGAATATTATATCGCATTAGCAGTGTACAATGGAGGTAAGATAAAATCCTTTTCTAGAACCTACGGAGATCTTTGAGTTTCAGGAAAAATATTTTTGGCAGTTAATGCGAGATGTGAGGAAGAAGAGCTATGGTACGAAAGGGAAAATAGGAAACTACGTCCACTCTAAACCGAAATCTTAATATTGTTAACGAACTCAGTAGATGACTCATCATAAAAATAGGATTTGGTAGAATAATTTTCTGCTAAAATCAGCCGTTTGCTTGTAAAATAAAATGAAAAAGCATAAAAGTAAGTATACATTTATATACCATATGGCAGATGCCTAAGAGATCATCAGAGATTTAGTTAACTTCTCGATTCAAACTATGATAATGATTGAAAAAACGATTAGTCACGAGTATAGCAAATGTCAGGGTATAGGACGCAGACTCCTTGGCGAGTTGTGATAGGCAGTGGAATGAGACAGGGCTGGCCATTATCACACGAGTTTTTTAGTGTAGACTCGGAGGAAATGGTAAGAGGCATGGGCAGTACCTACTGGAGTTAAGAAAGCAAGTCGGTGGGGAACTGATTAAGTTAGATTTGCGGATGATCAATCTTTGGTTAGCCAGTTTACGCCAATGAATTGCAATCATTGCTAGGTGCATTGCAAAATCACTGTATATGTATGGGACGTTTAATTAATCTTAAAGAAAGGGATGGTAATAAGATTCTAAAGAAATAAGAAATCCAAATTGAATATCAAAGGAGGGAATAAATGAGAGGAGGTAGTGCACCTAGTTTCGATGGCACCTATTTTAGACGGAAATGAACAAAGTGAGTAATAATATTAAGAAGGTTCTTCTATGACTATTCGTGTCCAAATTCCGGAAAAGAACCGTCTTATCTCATGTGTATATGACGATTGATAGATATATTGAAACGACCATCCATTCGTAGTTTGTTAAGACAAACATGACATTTTGAAAAAAATGCTATATTGGAACACCCATTCGTAGTAATAAATTTTAAAAAGTGCTCAATAACATGATTTGTTCTAGTAAAATGGCTCATAGCCCTTTGGAAAAGCGTATAGTAGCGCAAATTTATATGTAACAACGTGATTTCTGCTCTTATGTGGCACAAATTAATTAATACCATTTAAATGAAGACGGAAAGGTGCGTTTTTTAACACTAAAACAGCTCCTATAAAACTGCATGCACACTAGAGTTTTTCCGTCAAAACGTCATGAATTTCTATGTAGTTAAAATATACTAGGTAATTCTTTTGTTAATGGTCGTGCATTGTCATAAGAGCACGTATAAAATCGTTTTTTTCAATGGTCATTTCAATGGAAACGAGATGGTAAGACTTCGTTTTTCAGAGAGGAGAGCAAAAAAATCTGAAATTTTCATCAAATGATATTTAATTAACATTAAAAATTCCGTTTTGTGAAGAATCATTTAAAAATATTAGTAGACATAAGTAAAGACTTAATGAAAAGAGTAATGACATTTTTGTGTGAAGTTTAGTGTGATATTTTTCCGAAACTTGGCCTTTGATGGAACAGTGCAACAAGAACGTTGGGTAAGGGAGGTGGAGGGAGGAAAATAATAGGCATGTTGGAACGAATTAAGGCGGGCAGAAAGTACGTGGATCTGAATAATGGTTTGTTGCAAAAAGGAGTTTTAGGTAATCCAGTAGGACTTAGAATGTATAAATGCTTAATTTGGGTCAATTATCAATAATTTACCTTTGACTGGTAGACTACTGCTGATAAATAATTAAATCGTGATTTCGTACGGAGTCTGTGAGCGTGCGGAATTTTACTGAGGACGACCTTAGTTTTCAGCGCAATCAAAAGTGTTGTTTGTAGTATACAATGGATATGATTAAACGAATTATCCAGCTTTCATCCAAATTACTGCCGAAGAAAAGCGTATACCTGGATACATATAACAGGAAACCGTACGGCTTCAAACCTATTGTTTTCACGTTAATATTTTTTCATGCACAAAAATATTTTATTCGGTGCCTCATCGAAATCAACTTTATTGATTTTTCTTCACTGTGCTGAATGGAGTAGCCTCGACATAAGTATACTCATTTTCTTCGTCAATGATCAGCTGCTCCACCCTCCTCACATATGATCCCAAGATTCTGCTATTAAAAACCGTACTGATGACTATGAGAGATAATTTTGGAGAAAGGATACGATTCTAAGAAAATTGAGCGATAAATTATTGAAAACGAAAAAAAGTCATGACGATAAATGTAAAAATAATAACTTTTCGAATGATAACTTAGTAACGTTTGTTAAAGACAGTAAGTAGACGATTTGATTAATGAGAGCATAACTACTTCGGAATATTGTAGATGAAGTGTAAATATAACAGTTTCGAGGAATTTCAAGTTATCTAGATCATAAAATATGGTATTATATAATATAAAGGTCTCTGAAAATATTAAATAATAAATGTATTTGACAATAATGCAATGCTATGCGTCTCATAAGTCGCCTTGATAAATCTTTATCTTTGGAAATTTCATCGTAGTCAGGCATGAACTAACTGAAAATATGTGCATACGTACGAATTTCTTTAATTGGCGCTTCTAGCAAGAGAGGAAAAAGCTCTCCAGTAGTTAATGTTCGACCGTGCGGACACGTATTAGCGTAGCGCCGTGGCGATACGATGAAAGGGACTCATGATGAAATAAGCATGAGGCAGTCCCTCTCAGTTAAAGATCTAAGTATTTGTACTAGTATGGTGGCAGATTGCAGAACAGAAAAAAGGCAGTGCTTTTTTTCACTCTTCAACTGCGAAAACGTTCGTTAATTGGGATGTGAAAATCCAGTATTAGCCTCCATAAGATAAGGATAAGGGTTGAGTCAGTCGTTCTTTGTCCTAGAATGCATTTGGAATGAATGCACTCAATTCAAGTGAAGTAACATTGAAAGATGAAGTAACATTGAAACGCCTCTGAAATGAAATTAACCTATTAAATGTTTATCCGGCATCTTTTCGGCATCTCCCGTATTCATTTTTTAGTGGATGGATTTGAAAGTAAGTACCTACCTTATCAGTTCCTTCTCATGTTAGAATCGACTCTTTCATTAATTTATAATTTACCAAGAGTTTTATGAAAAATTGAAAAAATATTCTTACAGATATAATGTAATGATGAGGTAAAGTGAACATTCATTAGTTGGTATTACATTTATTCACTTGATTCAGGAGCGATACAGCAGCATGGAGCAATTAGGTAATGTAAATTGGGATTCAAAATTTTATTTTTTTTAATGAGAATAAAACCAAATGACATTTTAAAATCATTAGCTTAATTGCCATTCTTGAGCTTCTTTTCCTACTTGAGGGGAAATTCTTGAAGTTGAAACACAGCTGCTTAATGGAGAACCATTGTGCTATAATTTTGAACCATTCGAATGAAAAACACCGATATTTTGATAATCGGATGTAAAATTTGTCTTGTGTTCTGTAATTTCTTGATTGAAAAGTATTTAGCAATTTTTTTTTGAAAAGTATTTAACAATTTCTTGATTTGGGAACTAATATTTTTTCGAAACAAAGGCATTAATGAATAACAAAACTTACCTCTCCGAGTTTCTGAATGAAAAAGTCAAGTGCAGAGAAACCGCCGTGTAATGGTAACCAACAACTCCAACCGCTGGATTTTCATCTAGATTTTATCTTATTACAGCAGCAATTATCAACTTATAAATTTATTCCGCAACTGTATCCAGAAAATTATTTAATTTTCTGGATACAGTTGCCATATGAGTGCCATACAGGCCATATGAGTGCATCTGTATGAAGTCCGCGCTACGTAAATATAAACTTAATGAGTTCTTATAAATTAAAATAGGTATCTTTACTCCCAAAGGGGTGAAGATATTCTAATTACTCCCGAATTTTAAGCCACCCAAGGGAAAATTAGGAATAGTTCTCAGTTTATTATCTAGGCATTGCAACCCCTCACTCAACAAGAGAATGAACGAATGAAGAGGAGCAGGAAAAAATTCTCCCCCTGCCTGCGTAGGCCAACGTTTCGTCTCGTCACTCTCTCCCGCCACGAGTGTGGCTAATGGCCACTGCTCGCAGTCGAAGGGAGAGTTGTAGACCTCTTTATCACGTATTCTCCCACCTCACCTCCTCCTCTTACCCTCCTCTCCCATACCCTCTCCACCCTCATCCGAGCGCACCTGAGACGCCAACCACCCATCCCACCCGCGAGCGCTGAGGCTTTAATCAGCTGTGACCTCCTCTCCCATTGTCTTCCCACCGCCATCCCGAACAGCGAATATAAGTGGCGATCACGTGAGCCTTGGGGAGGAAGGGGGAGGGGAAGGTGGCAGATAAGGAGGCACTGGGGGGGGGGGAAACAAAAGGAGCTTCAACGGTTGAAATGAAAAACAGGAGCTGTTAGAAGGGGCGTGGGTGATGGGGAAGGGGCCCAATGGCGTGGAGAAGTGAAAAAGTGGCGGACAGAGAGAGAGAGAAATGATATCCGAAGGAAGTGGAGCGAGTGGGACGTGTATGAGAATTATTTCATGCTGGTTGTTTCGAGAAAGATACCGTCGCAGTGGCGATTGCGTCAGAAAAAAAAGAGCTCGTTCTCTTTCCCAAGCTCGCAAGACGCGTTTTGCCCGACTAGCACGCGCGCCAGAGCATCCGGATGAAGGTGAGGGAAGTAAAAGTGTCCTTGGTGACAAGTCTCCCTATGTAACGACACACAGACCTCAACTCCATGCATGCGGCGTGGATTTCCATGCTCCTCGATGTGCTTGATCAATTCAGACCACTTGGGGTGTCCGATACTTCGTCTGGACTCGTTATATTTACGAACTTGTCGAGCCAATTTATTGTCTCCCATAATATTTAGGTCTTATAATATCCATTGTGGCAATGCCTAGTCCCATATCGCTTGCATGCAAAAATTAGCTAAAAACTTCTGATTCAAACGAACTGTCATTCAGTTGGTAAATTGAATACGCGTCAGGGAAATTTCTCATATTTAGTGTTTTATGGTAGAAATACTCATAATTACCACATTCAACTCATATAAGTATCAAAAAACGGGTAATTAAGAGTGACTTTCTCCAATGAGAAGTAGTAGTGCATAAAAAAATAAAATAAAACAACCAAAAGAAATAATCGTTTCTACGACGTCCCTGTGCCCCTGTTGCAGATGCGAAAGTACCTTGTTATCCCCATCCATTATTCTACACTTTTCCTGTTCAGCAACTATCCCTCCATCCTTTTCCATAATATTTACATTTCAATTAATGATGTACAGGAAACTCCCACAATTGTCTATTTATAATGTCAATGTCATAGTAAAACTATGGGCGTACTTTAGAACACCTGAGACAATTTTAGGAGTCTGTTTTTGCTAATTATCTCTTCTGCGAAAAGAACTAATTGCGGTTCGTAATTGGAATTAAAGTGGTAGCCAATTATGAAGAATCTCATATAGAGCTCCTCCTCTTGGTCTATCTCTCGCCTCGGGTGAGTTAGAAGAGGATCCTATGTAATCCCTGGAGGTCACTCAAACCTGTTCACGTTGATACCATTCTCTTTCGGAGAGGTTTTTCCGTGTACGTAGTTCTGTTAACCTTATTTTGAGCTCTATGTTATTCGGTTATTTCTTTTGGTTTTATGCAGTTGAACATTTTTTAATGGGGAGAAAATTAATGCTCAGAATAGTAAAGAATTCTTCAATTAAAACGTAAGTGGCGTTATTCATGTGTGGAATAAAATATTAACGATTCAAAATATATATGGTATTAATCCTGTCCAGAGAATACGTGAAATAATAATCCAGAGATCTGAGAAAGTTAATTATTGCGAGTAGTTATGGATTTATTGAAACACCTTTCCTCCAACCTTCTCCAACCTCTCTTCCTTCTCTTCTTTTCTTGCAACCTTTTTTTGTAATATTCTTTGTCTGTTCTTTTTACCCTTTGTTCTGCTGGAATGGCTTTGAATAATTGAGTTGATATCAGTTTACCAGAAGTCTTATCCGGAGAGTAGCTCGCGGTAAACATGCGCCCATTCACATGTGATCCAATCCGCTTCACTGAGGGAAAATTCACAGATTATTAGTTGGCTGAATATTTGGCTTCTTCTAGTGAATTTGAAACGTAACCCTATAATAATGGCATTCAAAGAGAAATGCTAGGCAGGATTACAAGTTTTTATAGCATTTCTCGGAGGCTAAAATCTAATATTGTTATGAGGTACTTTCTTCCTTTGTAAGCGATAGCAGTGGATAAAATCTGACCCACCTACTTCAATAGGCATGGTGTCCAACTATCTTGTAAAATAAATTGAGTATAAGGCTAAAACTAAGCATAGAAATTGGAACGAAAATCAACCAATGTGACTTGTTCCTTATCAAATAAAGCTCAAGATCCTATAACATTTGCACCGATGCTGTAGATTTACACCACTATTGTGCTTTTCATGCCATCTCCATCTTCTAGCTTCCCTAAAATCCATCAAATTATTTTCATCAAAGGCTTAAATAAATTCAGCGCAATCTAGATTTCATTAACACTTGGAATTTAAGCGTCTTGACAGCCGTGGCTTATTTCTCGTAGTATTTAAACTATCACTATGAAAAAATATATTGAGTGAATACGATGACCATTACCTTGGAAGGATTCATACACTTGGAATTGTTGGCAAATTCATTAAGTACCCACATCATGAACTAGTGCTTGTGATAGCGTGGAAATATGTTTTGTCAAATATTATAAATATTAAGACAGTTAAGTTACTTGTTCATGTTAGGTATATATAATAGTATGACAATGACAGTGAATATGACAAATATTAGTATTATATATTCACATAATTATTTATCTCTTTTATCAACTTAGTACAATTTAATTACAGCTAAGTACATATACGGTAAAGGCTTATTAATGCTAAATATATTTTGATACCACGAGTGATCATGACATTATACTGCATAGAACACCTTGAGTTGCCTAATTAGACCATATTCACTCATCTACGAGACATCTAGGTACATGGTACCCTGCGAGCCACCACTAGAGAGTATTACAACGGGAGATTTCACACTAGACGTGCGTGTATAAAATTATGCGATGCTCCTAACAATCAGAGAGGTTATACAATTCAAGCGATAGAAGTAAATTCTATCAACACCTTTACATGACTACTACAATATTTAAGTATGAAATACTACTCCACGCATACGAAACAAGCTGATATTAGGGGTTGCAAATAAATAATATAAAAGTGGGGGTACTAACTCGGCTACTTAGTGTCAAATATTGTCTCCTAATCGCTGATTCTGATCTCTTATCGTTAGCGGGAAAGAAAGGCATTTTAAACCTGTACGTCCTATAGTCTATCTCTCTGACCTTATTTTCGTGATCTCTCCTACGCTAGTATGGTGGAGTTAGTAATGTTATTTAAACATCATCAGAAAAGAGACTAGTTTTTTATTTATTCCCGAGTTTTAAAAAATAATTTATCCTTCGTTCGGTGAGAAATTCCCAACATAGTTCTCCTAATAATCCCGTAACGCTACTACGTTTATTCTAAACATCATTATATAAATCTACCTCCTCTTCGCTGCACACGGACTAATTCGCCAATCTAGCTCACTTCGAGAGAATCTCATACAATTGAGACATTCTGAGTGAGACGTAACTAGAGGTAGATAACATCGGTCTTTTACTTTCTCATTACATTTAACCAGTTATCCTGCCCTTTCATTAAATCATAGTTTTCTGCTAGATTTTCCACATATTCCCCGATTATTTTTACTCCAAGAGAGATCGTGAGTTAGAGTAACATCTAAGAGTTTTAATAGCCAAAACTTGGTATCTAGGTATCTTTGATATAATAGGCACTCGGGTGAGAATTCTTTTTCCAAAAGTTGATCAATATACAATTCTTTAATTTTAGTTTGAATTTCCAAGTGTCACACCAGTCCTGAACTATCAGAATCCTGAGTCATCAGCTAATGCGAATCCATCCTTGGACAGCGAATATCTCTGTAAAGGACTGCGTCGTCAAGAAATATACGAATTTTACTATTTATATGGAGTTCATGCTGATGTAGAAAGGGAACAAAAAAAGACCGACGAGTCTTCTCTGGGGAACACCCGATGTGCCTTCAAGTAAGCGATATTGAAAAAAACTTTTTATCCAGCATATGGTGAACTAATGTATCAAATAGGGCTCTGGCTTTGTGAGTTACTGCTGTGGCACTTTTTCAACAGCATTAAGTCTAATCAAATCCCGTTGATTTGAATATTATATTCTCTTTAGCTCATTATGTCATGCACAAAAAGTGCAAGCGTGGTGTCGCATTACCTACCCATGCGGAATCTTGCAGATTTTTCATCAAAAGTCCTGGCAATCTAGAGGCTTCGTTATAAAACTATAAATTATATGTTCCAATGCCTTACATGAAATGGATGGTAATTACCTGGACCCTTACTATCTTTGCTTTTAAATATAGGAATTACATAACCTATTTTCCAGTCATTATGTACCATGTTATTTTTAGGGACTTCTTAATTATGTTCTCTGGATAGGGTGTTAATTCTGATGCAAGTTATTAGTGTAGGCAAGCCGTAATTTAATATGGTCAGCATGATTTTTTAGGGTTAATGGTTTTAAAGAGTCTTTCTATTGCACTATGTGAGTTGTCAATTTCGGGAATTGGTTGAATGATCTGAATGGACAGGCTGTCAGCAAGATTCTGTGTGCATTTGGTGGAATTGATTTGAAAGAAGGAGTTAAATAAGTAGCCCTTCCCTCAACTGCTGGTTATGTTTTCGCCTTTATCGTTTTAGGGCGAGTTTACCATAGATTTATTTCCTTGAAATTTCTAACATACTTTTGGGTTCTCCTCTAAATTTTGAGCTACTTTTTTCTCTTGAAGTCACTTAGAACTTTCTGATAGGCTTTCTTGGCAGTGGTCCTGGATGCCCCTTAATCATAAATACTCTCTTTATATTAATCGCTGGAGCTAACATTGCGTTCATTTTTCATGTTAGTATGACGTAGCCGCTAATGTTCTAAGGATTCCTTAACTTCCGCGTTGTACCATCTAGGTCTTATGTCCTCCTTTTTAATTTTACTTGGTGTAAAACTTGTCAACAGTTGATCACATGATCTAGAAGATATTATTCCACGTGTCCTCAGTATTTCGCCATTTTCTACCTTCCTTAAAATTAAGAAATGATCACTGTGACTCGCGTTTTAAACCGACGTGATTTTAACTTTTAAAAAAGAAAGTAGGTATTTCTTTTATGTTTTCCATTTTTTAATACACTAATGGAGAAGTAATCGCTTAATACTCTTTTGTCACTAATTTCTTTAATAATTTATATATTTATTGCCTTTTCGGGTATATTTGTTACTAATAAAAAAATATATCATTCTTCCTAGCTGCTGCAGTAAAAAGTTGATGTAAAGCGTTCGACGTAAAAGAATTCAAGAATCACATTCAGATATCTATATCTCCAATTTAAAACTATAACATCCAATCAATTGAGGGTATGTTTAATTTCCATCGATTATTAAATTCCGTTTTTTGTTTAGAGATGATAAACTTTTTACCTGATTTACTAGTTCTAATATTGAACTAACGTTAGTGTCCGATGGTCATAAAATGTGCATACCTATATTGACTCTTTTTGGTCGAGGGCTTTTAATGGAGTACCTAATACTTTCTAAACAATTATCTGGAACTATCTCAGCTCTAATGGTGAACGAGTCCTTAACTGTAATGAATACACCACCCACCATTCTAATCACTCTATCATTTCCGTAATTAAGGATTTAGGGAAATATCACTGTCTACGATTTCATTCGATAACCATCTTCCAGCTTCATAATTATGTCTGGATCAGTGCTTTGGATGAGTTTAGGAATTTTAGCTACTTTATTTTTTAAACTTCGGCTATTAACTACAACCACAGAGATAGTTTCTTCTGCATAGGCTTGTCATTAGGATTATCGGGGTGCTTTTTCTTAATTTTTAATAATCCTCTAGAATATGTTTCGTCGGATTAACTCATCCTAGTACATTAGTTTTTTGTGATCCTCTTATGTGTTTTCAATTTGAATCACTGCGACTATTGTCGAGGGAAGATTAGCACTTGCCCCTCTGGAATTGGTCGGTGAGAACGATTTCCACGAGGACTGCATATGGTCAACCTATTTACCTGGACATTTTCGAAGGACACAGCTGCCTTTAGTGTCTTCCGGCGCATTCTTCCTTCTCTGCCTTCTTGTGACCTCGATCGTTAGACCGGCATGGTAATCAATCCCCACTCACGAACAGCAATTTACACACAAATGGCAACTTCATAGCTTACTTTTTCCCTCAACTTTCCGAAGGCCCTTCCCTCGCTAATATCTTCCACTTCTAATGATTTAGTGAGGATCAGGCATATACAATGCGAGCACTTCATTGTAATTTTCATTGTAATTGGACTAGATTTCCAGGAATAGTGGGCATGTGGAGCTTTATTATTCGTTCTAGTATAATTCATTAAATTGTTAGTAATATATGTCATTGACCTTAGGGTTAATGCCACGATACCTTACTGATTACGGTAATTCATTCAAAAAATCCAAATGTAAATTCCTGTTACCTAAATGAAACTAGAAATTTCTATCGAATTCTTTTCATTTTGATCTTATGCGTATTTGTCGTATCCAGATTTTGAGTAATGTTTGAATTCTTCAGAAAATTACCTTACATAACGGCTTGATGCTGACGTGAAAACTGGTTACATTATCTAGGTTGACTTAATTTGGAGGAAACATATAATATATGTGCTCAGCAAATTTATTCCAAAAATATGTTGTTATTCAAGTCTCTGCTCCTCACGTTTGTGAGCTTAGAATTAGTTCTTACAAGTATTGATTAAACATGTCAAGAATTAAAAAAATATATTTTTTTGGAGATTTCAAATTCCTTATCTTATTCCTTTTACCATATCTTTGCTAGTTCCACGAAGCCAAAGTCGCCGTCTCTAAGGTGACACTTGCGAAGTTTGGCTTTCAAGTTTTCCAAAAGTGGATATTCCTTAAACGGAGAAAATCGAACGGTTGGTGGTCACGCACAATCTCATTTTTGAGTGATTGTGAATCTTCGTCCCTTGAAGTTTGAAGCCGACATAAGTATAATGAATAATAATAAGCAGCTCGGAGTTCCAAAATTAATTGGAAAAACACTTGATTAAAAGTTGTAATCAAAGTATGATTCTTTTTTCAGGATACATGCTGGGGAGAAAAAACAATGGTGTAGACGGGCTTTTGAAAACTAAGTTAACGTGCAAATTCCTAAAATATGTCGACTGTTCCATTCGAGAAACGTACAGCGGAAGAGAATATTTTCTCGAAGTATCGTTGTCATTATAGCGATGGCGGATGCGAATCTCTTCGCGGCCATTTTGCCGAATTGATACATGCGCGGTAGCTATGGGAACGGAGAGGCTGCAAAATCCGGGTCGCTCCGCCCCCCACACAATCCATTCCACCAGCAGGGAGTCGATAATGACCTCTCCCAGCCCCCCCCCCCCCCCCCCCCCCCCCCCCCCCCCCCCCTTTCCCCCCCCCCCC
>LYUA01000085.1:465211-478167 GCA_002093875.1 Calopteryx splendens | reverse complement strand
CCCCCTCCCTAATCCCCACCCCCTTTTCGTTTCCCCCCCCGCTCTTCTCTCCCCCGCCGCTTTTTCTACTCTTCCGCCCTCTCCCTCATTCCCTTTTTCTCTCTCCCTCTTGTTTTCCCTAACTTATCTACCTCTCGCTGACTTCCCACAGAGCCTCAACACCTCTCCCCCCCCCCTTCACCATGCACGCCCAACATCTCCACCGATTGCATAGTCTTACACGGCTTAAGTGTGGGAAAGACGTTCATCGGGGTCAAATGCTCCTTCCTCAACGTGCCTGCCCATTTTAATGTCCAACATATAATGCTCCCTTTTCAGTATCCTATTTCCTTTGAGGTTTTCCAAAAATATCTCTCAATTTTCTCATATTTTCTTTCCTCCCCCAGCGGTAAAATTTTCGGGTAGTGTCCTCTCACGAATTGGCGAATATTATACCACAATCGCGAATGTATGATAGCATAGTTGCCTATCATAATTCAAGCCTTCCGTATTTTATTCTGGATCATTGCTTCCTCAATTTATCTCGCATAAAACGTTTATAGATACTGATCGCCACGCTGTGCACAACGTGTGTTTATTGTTTATTTGAGAGACTAGCGACACTCTGTTCGTGTTCTGAAATACAGTGGGAGTGGAAGAAGCATTAATGTCACGAATATAGGTTTACAGCTCATATATGTGTGATCGACATTAAGATGCTTTCATTGAAGGTGCATTAATGTGCTTTTTCTCCAAGATACCATATTTTACGCTTTCTTTTTGCTCTCCGGACACAACCGGTGGACCGTGATCTCCCGAGCTTGGCTTGGCTAATCATCATGTTTCCCAGTAGCTGGTAAAACCGATGCACCCGAGGCGGGATTCAAACCGGCAACTTTCGGGTTATCCGACGAGCGTGTTACCCACCTGACTAACCCGGCTGACCGAAGCATAGTTTAAATGAAGAGCTTTAGAAAGTGGTATAAATGACGCATGCAACAGGTTTTTCATTTTCAATTATTTTCCAAATGCTACACCTGCGGCCCATTAATAGGTGACTATATCTAAAGAAGAGGGAATATTCATTTCATTAAGCTCTCTCCTCATTCGTCCTCTCATGGAAAATAGTTGGTGTGTTTTAGGAATCGGGACTGGGATCTGCTGGGATCGAACGACATAATTTGTCTTATCTAACAGAATTTCACTGGCTAAATTTTCTCAAATATTCTTTTATTAACTGTCTAGCTCATAAATTATCTTTTTGGGATAAATTAATAATTTTCTCAAATTGCTTTTCGTTAATTTAGGTTTTATTGTTCATTATGAATTTTTGTTTTTTGACCATCTCCTTTTCTCCTTACAAAATTATATAGGCTCAATAAGCCGAATCATGACTTTTAATTTTACCACCAGCAACAACAGAGTTACTGACGTTAGCTTCAACTCCTTCCAATGGCATACCTACGTCTGAATTTCCATTCCCAGCTTGGCGAATCTAAAGACTCGTACATGAAGTTAATAGCTGAAAGATGAGGCGAGCCTCAACTCTTGAAACCAACTCCTCCTCACTCTATCGCTCTAACATAGATACCTACCCACGTAACCACAGGTCTTTGAAAATTATAATATGCACAAACGAACACGTCCTTGATTGGCGACCACCCCAGCATTGCCCACCTCTTCACAACTTCCTCTTATCCAGCGCATTCTTATGTTCCTGAGAACGGAAATCTTCACCATTCGAGGACATCTTTCTACAAATGCCTTCACATTTTTTATATTCATCTCTTATCCTCTGTTACACGTCCCAGTCGCAGAGAATGCCCTAATTAGCATTTATTCTTTCACGAATCATAATACAAGCATCTCCGGCATCATCTTTCAACCTTGTCTCGTCCTCAAACTCGACAGAAATTGTTTCACAAAGAGTTAAGGTGGGAGGTAGCTCCTTAATCCATTATTTTATTCCCTGAACCTCACTCCCACTCACAATTTATCTGCTGATCTCCGACAACAGATTCAATTCCATCCCTTAGCAACCCATCTTGTTTCTTTTCCCACACCTTAATCATCAAGGACTCCCTCTCCTTCCCAATCTTATTCCCGCACTCATCCGTCCCAAGGAAAATCTTTAGTTTGTCTTTGCACCAATTTCCCACCCTTGGATGAGGTGGATATTAGCAAGAGCAGGAGGCGTTTCTTTGGTACTATGTGCGAATATCAACAATATTTGGTGACTGCACCAAGCGCTGCATTCTTACTCACAGAAAGGAAGAGAGCTTTGAAATATAGCTTTCAAATCGGAAATATAGCTTTGAAATCTTTCTTTGTTTTTTGATAGCATGGTCGTGATTGCAGATAAGTTGAATCTTGAAATTTAGGAGAATGGGTTTTTAAAAGTGTAGAGTGTGTGTGTGTGCATACAAGCCGGCGCACAGGGGTTAAAACCCCGCAGAGTCAAATGAAAGTCATTACCTTTTTTTTGAGTAAAATTAAGAAAATAATTAATTTTTGTTAGTTACTGTTTTTTGCATATCCCTTCAAGACGAAATCCCGCGTGCGCCAGTGGTATAAAAATAAGTAACTAAGGTTAAATATTTAAAATTTATGGATCTATAATCCTCTGGACGTAGAGTATGGAGGACATGGGCGGCGGCACGAAAACCTAGAAGGCCATAGCCTCCCTTGATATTCAATTTTTATATGAAATTCATATGACCATGATTTTCTTTTATTAAACTAGACGTTAGAACCTACCAAAAATATGTTCTCGAAGAATACAATATGTTCATGAAAGGGGTAGTTGGAAATGGAAGGTAAAAAAAGAAAGAAAACTTTGTTTGTCTTTACCTGCCCCCTTGATTTCAATCTCCCGCCGCTAATAGTGGAGAAATATATTTCTCATATTGCAGTTTTCCTTGAGGTTCTTTCGCAGACCGAAGTGTTTAGATTTGATTTATGATCCAATTGTGAAATTGGTTGGGATAATTTAACCACGAGCACCAAGTACGGATTAAATGTGCCTATTGCGAAATATCAATCATGCGACTTTACCTTCGATATTGAGGGAATAACCCACCTTAGACTCAAAATGACTAGTTGGAGGAATGCATTTGGAAAAATAAGGAAAACTGATGAACAAGATTGAATACAAGAAATCGTGCTACACTCGATAAATTTGAAGTCGCAATAAAATGCGCTAATTTTACTCTTCATTTTTAGCCTTTCTTTCTCTCCTTTCATGTAAACCCCATGTGACTTGTGTGACTTTCATGTAAACCCATGTGACTGCTTGAAAATCAAAATATAAGCGTCGTCGCCATTAAAATTCTGATACCAATATTATTTTTCTCCATTTCGTGTGATTATTGATTGTCATATTGACACAACATTCTCTCCTTCGGGGAGCTGTTTTAATTTCTCTTGTAATAAGATATGCATCTTTCTCGCGTTCTCAATTCTGAGATTCTTATGGGTAATCCTAGGTCTTAATTTAAATATCTCAGGATGCTTTCGTTCAAAAAGAGGATTAAGAATTCATTCAGAAAAAATAAATAACTATCCTTTAATTCCTCTACGTCTATTTTACCTTGTCATTCTTTGTCCTTACCACCAGGCCGTCCTCTTCTTCGCCCAAATAAAGACGATTATCTATCCATCTATCTTCTTAACATTTGCATGTTGAATTGTTTTTTTTCCATTTTGCATTGTGCTTCACATTTCTTAGCCCAATTCTCTGCGTATTTTAATTTCTCAATTCACCCATCCAGTAGGTTTATATCATCTACCTCCGCCAGTATCTTTTGTAAATACCTCATATTTTTGGTTATACTTTTCCGGCAGAATTAAGATGTGAAAATTATCAAGGGTTGGTACATAGGACAAGAAATACCTGAATGTACCTCAGTAATGAATCCTAAGACAAGTCCCCTAGATACTAGTATTTCTTGGCACATAGATACCGGTACCAGCCCCTGTTAAAAGTAAATTCAATATCGGTAATTTTTCACATGCTGGTAATTGCATGTAATCGGGTAAGGCAGCGTTCATGGCAGAGGGTATTCCTTAAGCTCAAGTCTCAGCCCTTAGGTATGCTAAGACCAGACTTGAGCTTAAGTTAGTTGAAATTGATATTATTATTGTTGTAATAACGAAAATAATTTGAACAGTACTTTAACCTTGAGTAAGAAAAGTAAGTAACCGTGCCTAGAGTGCGAATCCTGGGTACTGGTAACTTGGTACCATTGCCTAGGAAGGTGCCTTTGCCTATGCATTTGGGATACCGGTACCTGTGCCTTTGCCAAACCCTGGAATATAAGGCAATAATATTGACATAATTGCGTATTCTCGTAAACTTCGCGGCATAATTTTGATGATGAAATTTCATTATTGCTTACTTATTTCCTGAATGTGTCAGGAATTCAAAAGTTTGACTTTGAAATTCATTGGCCCAAACGGGACACTAAAAATACAAAACAAAAATAAAAAGTTATTATTTTTTTATTTCAAACCAAAATAGGTACTTTTCTCACCGAGTCACCATTTCATCCAATCCGCTTCCGGTACTTGTTTCCCCCTTAAATATATTAGTATTTAGGTGTATTTATTTTACAAATGTAATGGAAATAGTGTACACAAATAGTTTTAATCCTAGTAGCTAGGATCTGATGGATATCAACTCAGCTATTTTCCGTGGTGGGCCGTAATCCTGGCAGTTTTATTTCACTTCTCCAGGAACCGCTCCAAAGGTGACCTCATCATAAAAAATTGTGGTTACTCGATATATGGTAATTACTTGCGCATTGCAAGCCCTTTGCGTTGGAATCAACCCAATTATCGTCGTCCGTTTTGAACAGAGTAATTTAACACTCATGTCAAATGCGCCACAGAAGACAGGTGAAACTTAGTCAAAGGTTTTTGAGAACTGCAGTCTAAACTGCATCTGCCCCTCCCGCGAAAGAAAGAATTATAAATGATACTTTTGAAGTGTATGTGCATTAAATCATATTATGTGGCCTGATGTAATTTTTGAATGGGTGGTAATCGAAAGAATTCTAAAGAAATTTAGTATTCTTGGGATTTCTCGAAAAGCGTTTTCTGCCTGCTGTCCAAAAATATCAATAAATCGTATTCACGAGACTGTGTGACTTCATGTTCCTAATTTCGTTTTTAATACCTCACTGTCATGGACTGCATTACTCAAACTTATATGACCTGTAGACCTCACTCAAAACTAATGAAGAATGATTTCTATGAAATGTGCTTTTGGCCTGACAAAGTATTCTTTTACTAACTACTTATGTATCAAGCTTTTTTTCCTCTAATTTAATGAAAGAACAAGTCATAACATAGTGCCTGCACTTAAGGCTTTGCGTGCTACAGCTTCCCATCGCTGTCGATGATGACTTTTTGTCCTTTTCTTTAAAATTTTAAAATTTGGCATGGTCCAAAATAAAAATGCATTGATATTTCTCCGTTGACATTATTGTAAAATTATTTTCCCGTGCCACTGAAGCGTATAACCTGCCAAGAATTCGGACTGCGAATGTACAATGAACGTCTTTACCGAAGTGTACATTTATATTTACACTTATTCAGTTATTGTTCCAAAACCTCAAATTTATGAAAAATCGAGAAGCACATTTAATAGGTTTTAGAGCATCCTCTCCGGAGAAATTGCCTAAATACTTCTCCATAGTTCGAATAATCTTGAGGAAAGTTAACCACCAACAAAGTGCATATTGAAATGGTTCGCAGTGTTTTTTCGTTCATATCAAATATCAAATAGTCTATCACGGCCAGTTAACCTCATTGGCGGTTTTCCTCCATGCCTGTCAGTTAGCCAGCTATTAGGAAGGATTTATCCTTCTAGGAACTAATGTAACTGCAAATAATGATAAATGTGATGTTATCCCTAACCAATCAAATCGAGAAATCTGAGCTGCGTAGTTGATGCCTCCCTGCTCTCGTTATTTATTAATAATTATTAGCTAAATCCTGAAGTTGCAAGCCCTCCACAGATTCTCAGAACACTACCTAAGAACTGAATAATGCGACGACTGTCGTCGGTGTGCGTAACGTCAAGGTGGAATACAAGGTGGAAATTCGAAAATCTTTAGCTAATCCATTGGAATGACTTAAACGGGCTCAGCGTTGGAGTGGGTCTCGATATGTAGTGAGCATGCGCGCATTCTTTGGCGAAAGGAGAGATCGAAGTGTGGATCAAATCCACTCGCGCACCTCCTTTCCCCCCTATCTCTTCTCCCCCCCCCTCACACTCCCACCCCCCCGGTCTAGCTGCCTCGAACTACGCGTACAATTCCATCCTCCCATCCTCGTATCCTCCTCCTAAGCGATGCGCTCTCGTTTTTGGGTCTCCATGCCTTATCTCCCTCGCATAAGCCGTATCGTCTCCTACTCTCCCCGTCCATGTATCTCTCTTCCTAGACCATTTAAAATTCGAGGTCCCGGGGTTCGATTTCCCATTGTATCGGATGAGCGAAAAATTCCACTCATTCAATAAATATATTGAAAATTGAAGCGCATTTCGAAACAGTTCAAATGTATTCATAAAATACACACAATGGTATTTTAACATTAAATTTTCAGGGTATCAGTGAGTGGAATGAAATATATTTGTAAAAATGCATTCTAAACTGATTTCTGTTTTAATTTGGAATACTTAATAATATCAGAGAAATTTAGTTCAAATTTGTAATGCATGGTAATGTGAAGTTGACAAAATATATTTAGAGTGCATGAAAATATCACTAAGATATTATAAGTTCATTTAGAATGAATTTATACGTTTTCACGTGCATTTTAATGCACAGGTATACCTGAACGAAGGAAGGGCCAATGGAAAATGTTTTTCCGATGTTGATACGGAAGAAAATCATACTCCGAGATCCGGAACCAAATTTTTGTTTGTTAAAAATTTGGAAATATTTTCCGAATGTCCTAATGGAAATATGTTCCAAAATGTCTTACTTCGATAAAAGTGTACTAATAAAACTGGTAAGTATATTTCTCAAAATAAAAATTTTAAATAGGATTTCTTGGCCATCAAAATTTTAGTTTACAATTCAATTACATTCTTCCAGGGCAATGCTTCACGCATTGATGAGAATAATATTTTTTATGGGCTGACAGAATTCGCTAAGAGTGATCCAACAGAGACATTATCAAGTTGCAGACTCAAAACCATACGAAAGTATTGGCGACATGTGTCTCATGTTAATAAATTCTGCTTAACCAATTGAATAAAATAGATTGAAGCAATGAATGAAAAATCTCCGTCATAGAAGTCACCTAATCAGTATTATTGTATTGTTTCCTACTTATTTCCTGTCTTAAAACGCACCACAATTACAAAATGTATGTATTTACCAGGAGTTTGTCCCTCAGTACGAGTATCTAGGGAACGAATCGTAGGTACTAGTACCCGGTACAAGTACTAAAGGCAAGAATATATGAGGTATTTATTGTTACCTGGGAACCGATACCAATCCCTGCTTTATACAATCACTGTAAAGTGTTTAAGGAGTTGGTATCCCTACGTTCAAATAAATCTTTTGAAAAATGCATTATCTGGAATATATTTTGATACATTTCGAATGCATTTCTATCATTCATTTCAAATACGTCCAATCAGGAAATTTCAGGGCATCAGCAAATGAAATTCAAGAAATTTATTTCTAGAAACGTATTCTAAAGGGATTTGTAAAGTTAATTAGGGAAGGAAATGGGAACGGAATACAGTACAAATGGATTTCTAGAATTTCATGGGAAATACAGTTAGCCGAATACTTTTGAAAATACCTAAGGCAATATACCTAAAGTAATTCAGCCAATTGTTTTTCTTGAGGATTTGGTCAAATATGAAAACATACCTTACATAACTGCAGACTTTTCTTTATTATTTAACGTTAACGTTTAATTATCAATCAGTTTAATCGTATCAGACTCGAATATGTGGAAGTTCATGAAATAAGGAAAAACTTCCCAATGGAAATGTTTTTCCTTGTTTCATGATTAATCAGTTTCGATTAATATTTGTTTTTGAAAACTTATGTTGTACCATTACCCGCCCACTCTCCGGCATTTCCTTTAAAAAAAATGCAACTACACGTCGCCCTCATCATTTTTCATTTAAATAAACAGTCGTACGGATAAAAGGCCGAGGTAATTATCTGTTATAAACAAATTTAATTATGGCGCTAGAGTAAATAATCCCTGTCATTCACACCTGATCCCGTTGTGCTTATTATGTCGTACTTAAATGCCGTGTCATAATTTCATAACAAAAATCAAAATTTTATTAATAATTTCTCTTTGTTAAACGATTGACTACAGACGAAACGCTTATCGATTTCGGAATCCCTTAGTTTCAAAAGGAGAACGGCAGCGTTCGAGAAGTTGCAATACTGTCACTCACAGAATTTTGTCGCCTCACTGATCGATTATTTTGGCATTTCACTGATACACCAAGGTAAAACATATTCTGAGAAATTAAATCATAAAAAAGTTCCGTCGCGAATAATAATGTTATTATTATTAACATTTGCATATGCATAATATTTACCACTGCCCATGCAAACATCTCCTTTTCTTTTTTTAATTATTATATCCAGCGAATCACAGAAATCAATTCATAAACCTCGAATGTCTCCTACTAAACTGAATTCCATGGCTCTTCACTTAGTTCGAGCAGTCAGCTATGCTGTTCGCCGAACCATGTTAAATACAATAGGCCATGTATCCGATGGAGACGTCGTGTCCTTACTCTGCCTTTAGCACTAATCGCGATGAAAAGGGATTTCCATTTCGTTCATTTGCGAACCAAACTAGCCACGTGTGAGGGCGAGAAGGGTGTGACTGCTGCCCGTCCTCTCCCGTTTCCTGCTAAGAACGACAATTTTAACACGATTACGAAGAGTCCTTTTAAATTAACGTGTGCCTTTATGCGTGATTCACCGTGGGATTTTTTTTGGAACTCTTGGTAGGGTGGCGTATGAGAGATCGTTTAGAAAATCAACGTGAAGTTTGGAAAAACATCGTGGATTTCTCCTTCGGAACTGAGTTAACGGAAGGATTTGGATGTTTCGGTAAAGAATATTCAACCTCGATAATGATTTCACCCTACAATAACATGTTATAATATTTGTGTACGTAATTTAATTCTATTGCCAGTGTAAGCAAATTTTTCCTTTAATTTTACCTGTATTGTTTTAACGCTATTTCATTGCTACTCAAACAGATGTTTAATTTGAGGTCTAAATACTCGTATATCTCACATCCGAGATGAGAATGACTGGTCTAAAACCACCATTTCATCTCCCCACATCAACTTATCATATTTTTGAGTTTAGGATAGTCCGTGGGTTATTTTTCTGCTAGTACTAGTATGTGATTGATTTAAATAGGATTTCTTCTATTTCCCAGCATTGAATTGGTCCTGTCTTATTTTCTGCCGAGTTGCTTGAATAAGATCTTCAATGCAGATTAGCATTATGTGGGAAAAACGCATCAAAAGTGGGTTGAATTCTCAAATTTCCTTTAACAATAGAAATATAAATTATTTTCAACCGTGTAAATTAATAAATTCCAGTTTAAAAGATATTGATATCTATTCTGATAAACCCGTTTTTCTGAAAACATACTTCAAAAAAGCATCACCGTAAAAAAATGGTCCCAGAAATATATGTCCCTTTCTTGTTTAAGGGACGTCGCCGATAAAATAAGAAGCAGGATATTAAGCCGCAACAGGAAGACTGTTTATCGGTTAGTATAAAAAAAGCGTCAATCGCTTGAATGGCGTAAAGCGATACCTGCACCTCCTTCTAACCCGTTCTTGCCTTCCCGCGACTATCCCAGAGTTCCTTTGGCAGTAGATTACGATGCACAGAATTTCAGATAGCAGGACATAAGAGCGATACGACCAACCCATAAAAGACTATGGAATTAGTTGGGTAAAATTTGAAAGACTTTTCATACACGCATATCAGGTTGTAAATTGTCGAACATGATTAGCAGGTAGCACGTGCAGCTTTTAAAAAATCAGCCAGCTGGAAAATAGCAGCAGGAAGATCAGAGAAGATGGATCTACTGGGGTTAGAACCAAAGAGTTTGACATAGAACACAGAAGACGGACTAAGAACCTACTAGGAATAGGCTCTCTGGAATGACATGTCTTTCATAGCATTAGAGTTATTACTTAGTGGTTATTTTTAATTACGGGGGTTAGATAAATTACTTAAATGGAAGAGTGGCTTGGGCACACTGATAGAAACACTGGACTGAGTGATAGTTGTCGAGTTTCTCAAAACAGGAGGCGTTTATTAGGTACTATCGTTCAAGACTGGATTCTTATCAACAATCATTGAGCTAGAGAGTTAGTGTCCCCTACACTGATAAAGTCTCCTAATTTTGGGTATAACTTAGAAGGTATATTGTAGCACTCTAGATTTATATCATAATAATATTTCATACTACTGCAAACGTGATGATGTAATAAAAAGTCACGAGCAGAATTTTCGGTTCGGCAACTAAATAGTCATTTAATTAGAAAACGTATTTTTGAAATATTTTTATTCCAGTGTTTTAAAAAATCAAGGAAAATTAATTTTCACGGCTATTACTCTTCCATGAATTAGGCTGTTTATGTAGTGACTTATTGTTTGTCTTATCCTTTTTAGTCTCTCACAAACCATTTATTGTATCTTAAATATTAAATCTTAAGCCAACGCCGATTAATGACTACGCATTATGAGTGAACAGGAAAACTATTTCGGATTTTTTTCCCCTGAGTTTTGCATTTTTTAGCGAGCTAGAAAAATGGTTATTTCTTTTCTACTTATTTGAAAGGTTTTGAGTAAGCTTTTGAAATATGGCACAAATATTTGCTTGAGAATTCACCATGACATGTTCATAGAATTTATTTCTACTGAAGCTATTCATTTCTCTTGGATGATTAAGGCGACTTAACATAATTTTAATATAAATAGTGAATTTTTACGAGATAAATATGTGCTTTTTACATAAGTTACATATTCAGTGCGAAGCAATTGCGAGTCGTAGTTTTAATTGTGTCTCCGTTCACCAGCCAATTGATACACCTGGGTGAGAGTCATAGCGTGAAGGCATACATTCTTCGCTTTGGAAAGAACGTGCATGTTTCTTATAGCCCGTCTATGATCATCACTTAAGCTCCGCGCAGATTTTAGTGCCGTTAAGATAAGAGCAATTACACACTTTGTTGTGGAATCTATGGGGTTAATCAGGGAATTCAGGGATTCTTATCTTGATGAGAAAATACATAAAGAAAGGAAGATTTTAAGACATTGCGATTCCCATTAATTTAATTGATAAGTGTGGCTATAAAAGTGCATAAAAATTGATTAGAATCTTATTGAAATTAAACGTCGACGTTGAAAACATCAATTGAGCTTCTGTTCTTTTCGTCCAGGAGCCGTTATTTCACCACTGGCTTCGTTTTTAGAATAATAAAATTATATTTAATGTTATTAAATACCAGAAGCACCATCATGCTTGTAAAATATTGGGTATGTGCAATGAAGTTTTAATTTAGGATCTTTTGGTTTCTGCGGGGCATACTTGGTGGACTATTATTTATAACCATGGGGACTACCTATCTATACTTAATTTAGTGATATCTAAATATATCTTTAATTATAAGAAGATTTACTTAAACTGCGAATATTACATCATTATTTCTGTTATTTAGGTTCAATAACTTGTTAAACCCATGTGCCACAAGTAGCACGGCTTTAACCCCGAAGAAAATATGTACATATTAATGAGAGCAGTGGACTGAATAAATTCACACTTTTCTAACGATCAGTCGAATCTTAACAGTTGCATTTTTCTCCTGACCACACCTAGGGAATTTATATCTTTAGTATGAATGTGGAGTTAAGTCCAGTTCTTTAGCAAAAACCAAAATTACGTTTAATAATAAAAACAATAGTGGGGGCAATGGTAGTAGAAATTAGAGTTAACTGGTGTTACCTATTCTAGGATTCTTCCGTCATCCCATTTGCATATCTTCTATTCATGTTTATTATTTGCTTTTAAGTTGGTGCCTTTCAGGGGGCCTAGGTGTAGTGAATCAGGGGACAGACAATATGGAGCATGTGAATAGGAAGAAAACGGCCGAAAAAAATGTATTAGAGCAACACGACAAAAAGGAGCCGACCATTCCCTTAGTATTCGGTTTGCAACCAACTCACCGGAAGGAGAAAGGGAGATTGTTACTATGGCTTCCTGACTCAGTAGTGGTACTATTTTAAGTGAGAACCACTTTTGGCAGGGCAGCCATAAATCCACATTGGCAGCCTGGAAATTCGTGATTTTTTTCAAGAGCACGTCATTTGGTGCCAGTGGGAAAAGTGTCCGGTGGTTTTTCCCGAGTTGAAGCATATGGTCTGACAGGGTGTTCTCCCGCTAGTGTTTGGATTTCAGTGGCCATAGGAGAAGATTCGTTAAAGAATGTTATTGAAGGCGTAGATTTAGTGAAGAATGGGGGAAGAAGAAGAATCAAGTTGTTGCAGGACGGCATGAGAAGGGGGAATGGACTCATGGTTAAATGAAGAGAATGGCAGAGGAAAGGCGGTAGCGGAGAAGAAAGTTGTTGGTTGCTGAGAGACCTGCTTTAGAAGGAGAGGACCTCTGATGATGATGGAGATTTGCTGGTAGGCGCGGTCCCCACTTGCGAGATGCCACTTGCGCTCTTTCGATCGTTGTGGATTGTTTGGGAAAATATCAAACGAGTCACATGCCGTGCCGTGATGACGATTCACATTTCGGTTCACGCCATTAAAAAACTCCATTCTCTTTTCTATACCACGACAGGCAGTTTTCAATGTATGTTAATGAATTAGTGCTTATTTTTTCAATAAATCTCCAATTATGAAAGATCTGGTGCTTTCCCGGCGTATTTCTTGAATGAAGTCTTC
>LYUA01000085.1:425193-438483 GCA_002093875.1 Calopteryx splendens | reverse complement strand
GTTTTATGAATATATTCCTACAAGATTCTCTTGCATTCATTTTAAACATATATCTTAATGCTCTTTTTGTAGGGTAAACACTCTTTTCATATTGGCTTTGGTAGAGTTTCCCCATACAATAATACAATACCTGGCCACAGAATCAGATTCCATAGTATGCTAACATCAAAGTTTCTTCATCACAGTAATTTGCTAGTATATTTAAAATAAATAAAGCAGAACATAGTTTTTTTTACAGATTTTGTCGACATTTAGTTTCCATTTTAGTTTATTGTCAATTTCCACACCTTAAATATTGGTGTGGGTGCCTTTCACAACCATTGAATTATCTATCATTACACGTATGTTACTTTCTTGCTCCATATTGCTAAACACCATAATGACTGACTTACTCATGTTTAACTTTAAATCATTGTTCAAAAGCCACTGAGCAACTGATTCTCAAAATATTAGCTATTATTGTGTGTACATTCATCTTTTAGCGATTTTTGCTTTTGGTTTTCCAAGGATTCATTATTTTGGTATTCCATGTAACTGAAAGAAATATATGTTTTGATAGTATTTTCATTTGCCTAAGTGTGAACTTTTTATAAAAATTGTTTGACTTATAATAGAGTTGGAGTTCTGTGAATGTAGTAATACGTCTTCCGTTCTTGAAGCTAATTGGGTAGTGACTCGTTGAAGAGTATGGATTTATGAAAGACAATTTGGTTGGCCGTCATCAAGCCCCTTTCCAATTCTTGGTTGTGATTATGCTTCCATCCTTCGTCCCAATACTTATATCTTCAAACCTCACTGCGTAAAGAAAGATCTTGAAATAACAGAGCCCACTGTTTATCGGTTGTGTTTGACAAATCACTACCTGCCACTTTGAATAGTCTTCTCTTTCCGTCTTATCTCTTTCATTTTTCTTCTCCAGCATCCAGTATTTAATTAATAGACCCGTGGGCACTAGCAGCTTTAACTTTATGTATATCACTCTTTAAGGGCGGGCAAAGAAATCACCTACACACATTTTTTTTAATAGCATCGCGAGTGGTAAACGTTTGCTCTAGTTTCCTGCAGCATCCAAGAGATTTCTTTCAAGTAGCCTCTGCATCTGATTCCCAGCCCCGTCAGAAACCGGTCACGACCCATTCAGCTTGCAAACGTGGCAGTGGAGTGATCTGCCGATGAGGTCACCGAGCAGTCCCATCCGGCATCTTGACCGTTGGAACGATTCGATTCCATCCGGGTATGTCAGAGAAGGGAGAGTGAGGAGAGGAATGAAACGAGTAGGTCCATCCAACGTATCGTCTGCGCTTCGGAATCGGCGCTGGATCACACTGTGGCGACCCTTTCACACTGTATCTGCCGCCCATGGACCACAAGTCATCTCACGTAGAGGTCCCGTACTCTTAGGCTGTCGTCCAAGCGCGGAGGCCATCGCAAAGGAAGGGGCCGAGCTATCGAGGGACGAGGCATGCATGCAGATGGGTTTAAAGGAGGGAGGCGAGCGATGGAATAGATGGAGGAGGAATAAAGTACTCGGGGGAGGGGCTGGGAGGAAAAGGACTACGTGTGCTTGTCCCTTAACCAATGCGGTCAGCAATGGAATTATTGCATCCTATTTTCTCCCACTGCCATTGCTGGAATGCTCGTGTCAGCTCTAGTACATCGAAGGTTTTGTGTTGAACTCGAGGGTATATGCATTGAAGGATCTCTACTTATTGTAAAAGTTGGAAAATACAAAGTAACTGACGCATACCATTCATTTTTTATGGTCCGTGTTTTAAAGGCTGAGAATAATTAATGTAAGTGACAATTACGATGAGTTGGAATGAGAAAATGTGAACGAAAACTAACTTGTAATTCCTAGCAGACTTTTTTCAATAGGTTCTTGTGAACATCGGATCAGTTGGTACAATTAGTGCTATCGTATTCAATTGATAGTGAAGCACGTGCGATTTATAAATCGGTCAATTTTATCTGATTACAAATCTGAATACGCTGTTTCTTTGGCGATTATTAAACATTTATACGATTACTTACGTAAATGCTTGGCGGGCATTTCTATCGGACGGGCCCGTATAACCATAGTAATCTACTCGAAGATTGGTTAAATGGGTGAGGGTAAACGTCATCTAAGCCCAGCGATGAGTGTGAAATTCACGTATCATGGCGGGGGGGGGGAGTTTCTTTCCCTGCATTGCATAGAACCCAAAAAATCTCCCAGTATGTGTGTAGCTGAAGGTTTCCAAGGGCTTTACCTGAAATTGAATCCTTTCCGTTATGGATTAATACCAGTACAGATGTACTATGTTAAGTCATAGAATAATAAAATACCTTTGTTACTACCTGTTGTTATCAAAAACAGGGTGAAAGTGGTTTTTTAGCAACATTAAATGGGTACTTGAATTAAATGAATTTGTGTGGTGATTTCGATTTCTGCCTACAAGTTTAAGGAAATATAGCTTCCAGACTGCATTCATGTTACCTTACAAAGCCTAATTCCTTCTTTCAAACCCTCATGTTGCTCCTTTCCTGTGGATACATTTGATAAGAATATCAATGCTCTAAAATCTATTATTGAAGATACGATTTTTTCCTTTTGTCGGGGAGTTATAAAAGTAAGCTTTATTTTGACCAGTGATAACAAAAAATAAGACTTGATGAACGTTTGTTAATTCACATAATAATAATAATAATTTTCACTAATAATTGTCCTTTTTGCTTCTAATTTACGCATATGTGTGTGAAAAATACGAAGATGTCACAATGCGAACTTTCTAATCGTATCTTTCAATCACATTTTCCCGCAATGTCGTCTCCCACCGTTTCATCCCGTCTATGATTATATTCTTACCTTTTACTCTCCCGCGCACATCTCCTGGCTTCTGGTGGCTTCTCCCTACTCCCAAACCATATAGCCGCTCTCTCTCTCTCCCATTCTCCCTCTCCTCGCTGCCTCTGTGTTCGGGTGACCTGCCCCCATCCGTGCACAGAATGCCAAAGAGCTTCCAACCCATTCTCCCCTCCCACCGGTTCTTCCATCCCCCTCACACTTCCTCCCTCCCTCCCCGCCTCTCCATCCTCCCATCTGATGGAATCTGCGTCCCCTCACTGCTCCTGCCTCTATCCCGTCTCCCTCGGCCAGTTTGTACATCCCGCTTTCGGATTCTGGTCGATCTCCACATTTTGATTCCTATGGGCGAACGTGCGATGAACCAACGGCCATAACTCTCTTGAAAGTTAACATCTAGCGATGGAGACATCGTTTCACTGTTGACTCCCTTCCTTTCGGTGGAAGGCTCTTTCCTTCTCCCCCCCCCTCTCTCTTCATACCCGTTCGGAGAATCATAATCAATTCGAGGAGAGTGAGTGCTGCTTCAATCCCTTATTCGCACTGAATAATGTGCATCGAGACCGATTCGCGATGAATGGCGTCACTTCGTATGTGCATTGGAACAAATGATGGCAATTGAATCTAACTGGCGGAAAACGTAGCGATGAATGTGTACATGCAGATATTTAATGCCGGAAAAGGTCACGGGACAAAAGAATTACTTATGCAGCATAGTGGAGGAAAATGTATTCGCAATACAAGTACCTTATGTGTTAAACGAAATGAACGATTTCAACTTTGTAGAAATGTTTATTCTATTTGGTTATTTGTCTCGGCGTTATGACAGTTTGAAAATAATCTGCAAATATAGACAAATATAACGATGTAAATGTGCTTTTGTTGCATTCAAAAACAATAAATTTTCGAGGTTTTCAGTTTAGATACGTATGAATCTATAAAATCTGGATTAGTCAAAAAGGTAGCTGGGACTTCAAAAAATCTAACTTTGCAGCAAAATACGAGTAAATGCACAGTTTCACAGGAATGAATTCCCAACTAAAGTATTTTATTATTTTCTAAGTTTTGGTTGTTTTATTTCCAATATATTTTTTGTAGATTTATCAAATGCTGCTAGCCGATATAAGTAGACGTATCCAAGTAGACTTCTCCTTATGATGGGGCTTATTTAATGGAAGTGGTATGCATTAAATCCAGCGTGAAGTAAAACCGCCATCCGAAATAATCTGAAAATACGCCGGTAGGTTATTAACGCACTCGATTGCCTGTGAAGAACTAAGTATTTTCACCCCGAGGAAAGATCAGACTAGGGCCCCCTCCAGACGTGGGAAGGTTTAGCGGTCCCTTCACCATAGGTTCCTTTTTTATGCCTGGAGGAAGAGGGAAGATTGGGAGAAGGGCTGTAGGTGTTTGTGGTAGGGAAAGGAAAGCTTTGAAGGTACGACGAGGGTGGAAGATGACTGGATCTCCTCCATCTGGGGGATAGTGCCGCGATAGAAGAAAGGTAGGAGGGGGGGTTGGGTTAGGTGGGAGCCGAGGGCCAGGATCCCTAAGATGAAGGCTAGAAAATGTGGGTCGGCAGGATTTGCTTCCTCCCCTTTCCGTCCTCTGGGTCCATTCCTGACAACACAAACCTTTTTCACTCTGCTCCATCCGCCCCGTGCCCCTAAGAGCCGGTGGCATGAATTTTGTTGGGGAGAAATGGATGAGAGACGAGTTGTGTCGGCATGGGATGAGATGAGCGCTTGAAAAAACTGTGATGCCCACATTTTTTTCTGCCTTCCGTCCTCACACATGCCATTTATTACGAAGGTCCGCATCCTGCACTGATACTGGTTATGCCGGGCTGAGTTATCGGTAGAGTTCGGGGTACAAAGAAACTGGAATGAGAATTCAAAACAGGCCGTTACGTTGAGGAATTACCAGGAGTGAGAAGTTTTTTTGCTGTGAGAATTTCCGATTCGTAATGAGCGCACGTTATGGCAAGCGCGAACCCGAGACTGGAGATAGCCTTTGAATTAAAATTGAAATGGGTGATACTGTTGTGTGTGTATGCGGATCTTAGGTATTTTATATGACGCTTGCTACAACTCCATCGTTTTATTAAATCTTTGCTCAAATAATCAGCTATTCTGTTATCACAGCAGTTTATAATCAAACTTAAAGCTATGTAATGTTACCATTAGTCGTCAATTTCTGTCCTTTTTATTTGATTTATCAACCTATACTTTTTAATATCTCATTCAGTAACTAATAAATACAATTTATAATATATAAGAGATATAAAATCTCCTTTTCACTACACTATGAGACAATGACACTAACAATAATAAGAGTCGCGATATTTGCAAAGAATGGGATACATTGGGTTTATTACCAATTCAGGCACACCCTCCGTCATTTCAAGGTAATTGGTGTCACACCATTTATGTTTTCCATTATTTCATCAATTCAAGTTGGTCCTGAAGATTATGCGCATAGCGCCCTTCATTAGAACCTTTCCGTAACTCAAAATCGCTCGTATGAAATTAATTATGTACTTGTGTCCCTAACATTAACTATAATCACTTTCCACCTACTCCCAAGAATAATTTCCTAAGGCGCCCACGTTCCGACGTGGACTGAGTGTGTGGGCGCATCCTAGCCTCCGGAGGAAATCCCATCCCCGCAGCCTCCCGTTACTTGGTGAAACATCCCTCGTTTCCCCTCGGCCAGCATCTCAGGTGTCCCTACGCCATGCTTTCCACCCTCTCCATCCCTACGGCTCCTTTCTATCCTTTGCACCCCCCCCTCCCAAACCACCCTTACACATCCCTCATCCCCATTGTGTCCCAGACGCCTCGGATGTTGGCCCCGTAAGATGAAAAGAGTTCCTGCGGCCAAATAGCCGAGCGCGGGAGACTTCAACGCCCGCATATTCCTTCTTTGAAAGCCCTTAAGCGTGGCGTCATCCGCGATCCCGTCGGACTTGACTCATGAGTCGACGCGGACACTATTTATGCATTAATTTTGTTTGTTTTCTCAAATTTGCGATTCTTCTGCGTGCCCCCTCCCCCAAAAGTTGTGGCAATAAGCTACGCTGAAGGAGGCAAGTGGAAGGGTGGCATGAAAAAAACGCGGTTATGGTAGGTAAGGAAAGGGGAAAAAAAGGCTCCCCCGATCCTCTCACACACTCCCTCTCCGCCACTCTCCTCCCTCCTTTTCTCCTCCCCATCTGCCCTCCTCTGTCCTCCTCTGTCCCCCCACCTCCAACACTCTCCATCTCATCCCTACCCGTCCCTTCCCGAACACTTTTCTCCTCCTCATACTCCTTCCAGCTTCCTCCCCTTTGTACTCTCGCTACTAGAGAGAGAGATCTCTCGAGCCCCAGCTCATCTGGGTTGATATAATTTTTTCCTTCTGAGCCTTGTTGAAGCTTCCTTTACGCCAAGAGGAGATGTAGCTGTCTACGAAACTCCTAAAGAGCTAAAAGGGACTTTTGGTGGAGTTCGGGGAAGATGAATGGTGAGGATAGACAAAAACTTTTTCTCACCCGAAATCTTCGAACCCCTCACATATATTATTTTGCTCTGTGTTTAAGCTTGTGATAGAAGCTGCTTTGATATATGCTAATTTCCATGCACAATTTTCAACGTACCCATTTGGAAAACTCACATGTTATAACTTTTTAAAGAATCGTGGGCTTTGATACGAAATATGCAGGTGTTAATAAAGTTTATGGTCTCTGGCGTGACTTTCTGGAAGGACAACATTGTCACTATCACATCGAACACGTTGCTACTCCCACACACTGGGTGGAAAAAGTAATGTTTAATTTCATGTTAAGGAGTTAATAACTAAATACATTTATTATGTAAATGATAAATTAGAGCAAACGCTGAGAATTTGAAGTGATGAAATTCGTTTAATGCAGCCTGCTTTTTAGTGCCGTTCTTTAGCCTTTCCAGAAAATTTGAATTAATGAACAAATTTATGGTATGGACTTTAGGTGTATATCAAGATTTTTTGTTAATTTTTACTGCTTCTGCAGTACTGCTAGTAATTGTCTCTATTGTTCGAGGACAAAGATTAGAGCAAAAAAACTTACGATTTTGAGGCATTACTATAATTCTGCAATTTTTTTTATTTGTTGAATGCTACTGAGCCCGTCAACGTTCATACGCGGGGTGATATAGCTTTTATTTAAACTAATAACTCTTGCATTAAAAATCTTGGAAATACATCTCTATAGTCTCCTCAAAAATATGGATACCATTTTTCGTTATACAATGAATGGGTTACTTGAATGGGATTCCAAAGTCCTTACAGATAAATTCCGTTAGAATGCAGCGAGGCTGCTGCAGAACCCAACTGAAACCTTTTCGTGATGGGAAAATTTGTCATTTGTATATATGTATTAGCTGGATATATTTGTAGCGATTTATGAAAGGAAATTGTCGAAAATGGTGTATTCAATTTCAAATACTCACGCTCTGTATTTTCAACGTTTTTTATTTAAACAGATATAGATCTCTGAATCCAAGCCCAAATTCAACCCTTCCCCTCTTCCGGACAGAATCAATAGCGTTGGAAACGTAGGACGTGGTCGCCACAGTGCAATGGGAGGGGTTTAGGGGATGACCTGCTACCCTGCCATGCCATTCGATATCTCATTTTCCCCAAACCCTTCCATGAACCGGTCGGATCGAAGAGAGATTGAGATAGGGGGGGCGGAGAGTTACGAGTTCTCTTTAGTGAAGAGGGTAAGAATTGGCTTCCTTTCGTTGAGGGGTCAAAAATGACTGGGTTACTTGCTAAGGGAAGTTTTCAATACTCATTGGATATTCCGCTCGTTGCCTACGTTCGTCCATCCCATACTGTACGTGGGCACGTCAATGCTTCATTTCCTAGAATTCGTCGCGAAAATGCGTTTCCCCGAATGACATAAAAGTATATCATAGCAGAAGAATGAGACTTCCCGGTGACTTTTTCTTCGGTGTAGGATATTTTCTCAGAGATGTAAGGGGAGAATTCCCAGCGTAAGCTTTTGCTTTTCACCTTCCATTGTATGGTAAAAACTGAAAAGAAATATACGTAAGTATTATGATATCACAAATTTGAACTTTTCTATGACATCATGAAATAATTGTATTGAATTTTGGTATTTTAGTCTTCAGAGATTACCTTAAATGTATATATTGCTATTTTATTCTTATTTTTGGCTCAGGGAAAATTACATTAGCAATTAGATAATATTCATCAGCTATGGCAAAGGGTTAGGGACTTACCTTAAGGCTATTAGCGGGTGGTGACACTGGGTGCAGCCTTTTTTATTTTTAGTTTTCCCTATTCTGCTTCAAATCCGTTCGTTGTGTTCATTTCTTCATATCTCTAAATATTTGAAAATACTAATATTTGACCAAAAAACAGTAGTACGGATTAGTAGCGTGGTATCTCAGGGGGTAGAGAATTCGAAAGCACCCTTGAAGGGTTTCGGTTTCAATTATGGTGAACCTTTGGCCAACTCCATCTAAATTCCAAGCGTTACGAATTACTAATTACTAGACTCATTGGAGATCAAAGGGTGGCCAAGCGGATTGAAATCCTCGCGGCATGTGTTATTTTACACAAAGCATAGGGGTAACCTTATCAGACCCTACTTTCTGGACGATTACGCTGATTATGGAGGTTTAGTGTTAGTTTCTGTTTAATTAAAAGGAAATTGAACTGCTTACTATATAGTTTACCACGCGTACAACGCATTTACACACTGAAAAGGACACGATCAGTAAAATTTGACCTTTTAATGAATTTTGACACTTCACCTCTGATCTATTAATATTTGCTTGATGAATAATTTTTCTATATTCTCATATCCCATTCCGACTCTCTCCATCCATAACTTATGCTGTCTTTTACCTACAGCTATTGCTATGCCTAGGGAGTTGTGGTAGTTTGAGTTTAAAGAGCTCACTTGCACTACACCTTGCCGAAACTATTCCTTCTTGAACGATAACCTGCAAACCTCAGCCATTCCTCCCAAATGTCTCCCTTCTCCCAGAGCTTTCCGCCCCATCCTCCCTTACCCCCTTTTCCTCTGTCCTCATATCGTCCACCTTTCTTCGCCTCCTCTCTCGTGTCATTGGCTCAACTTCGTTGCGCCACCGAATTCCATTGCGACCTTCTCCTTAGCTACCAACGCAGCACTTCCCTCACCATTAGCTAACTTCTGCCTCACACTCTCTCTCTCTCTCTGCGCAAATCCCACAAACCCTTCCCTTCTTTTACTCCAGGCGAATCTAGCATCAATCTAGAAATATTCGTGCAAGTCATCGCATGCTGATGAACCTTTTCGGCTCCCATTCTGATGTCTATCGGTAGAGATGATCCGTGGTCTAGAATTTATCGGTAGGGAAAAGTCACGTTAAACATCAACGTCAAACATCTACGTTACCGATTCTCATATTATTTTTCATGATAAAACTCAATGTTTGTCCCTCATCCTTTTCTCCTCAAGCCAATCAAACCGGAAATGTTCATTTATTTTCACAATTATCTCTGATGATGGCGAATGTCAAGCTGAGAATTTTTCGGCCCTAGGTTTTCTCAATTAAAAAAATCCATAAGACAGAATGCTAAAATTTCCTGAAATCTTTTGTAAACATTTTTCATCTGGGTGTTATTTTAGTCTGCGCTGCATTGTTTTTCTCATATTTTCGATTTCAAAGTTTTCTTACCACTTGAGTAAAAATTAATTTCTATTCACTCATCGGTTGAAAGGAATGAAGGAAAAACCATCAGATCATACATTCTTTACCTTATTTTGTGTGGGCATATAAACAATGTGTGTACCTACCCTATTTGTAACATTATTAAAATATATGTTGAAAATAAGTTATGAGTATCTATCATTCAACGCTGTAATTGAAATTAAAAATGGAGAAACAAAATTTCAATATTTCAGTTGTGCAACTAAAATGGAAAGGTGCAGCAATTATAACTTTGTACTACAATTATGGTAGCTTATGTCCACTAAACCATAGAAATTGCAGAACCCCGTTAATTACTCAAGTCGGTTTTTTTAGCTACGATAAGTGAGATATGTCTTCACATGGAACATTTATTTCGCGAATGGGAAAATAGGTCGTCAGTGAAGCGTTAAAATCTCCATCACTTGTTGACCTTCATCAGTTTCTAATCGGGTAAGGGAAACGATTTTCTTTTCTGCCAAAAATCATTCATTTCACAAACCTTCGGGAAGGTATATAATATGTTTGCAGATGCGAGGAAATCAGGTTGAAAAAAAATTAATGTAATTTGTTTCATGTATATTAGAAAACTTTTTGGAAAAGTTGAAATATTACGTACAATTAAGTTTCCTATTAATAAATAGAAACAATCTTGGGAATGGTTAAATTTCTAATAGTTATATTTTATAGTGATTTGATGGATATGATAATTTTAGTATTACTATGTACAGACTATTGTTCAAATCACAATCTGGCGGCACGATGTCATTGCCCAGGGTGGAACTCAAATCTGCGGCCAATGGGAAATACGGCGACTTTTTAATGCACCAGACTAGACTGGCTTGTTATGAACGTGAAGAATTTATAAATCTCAAACCGCAAGTAAACATTTCTAAATGATACAGATGGGTGATTGTTCCATGAGGTCATTCATTTCGCTTTTTAGACCTTTCCAAAATCCTTTTAATGTAGCCCAAGAACAAATAACAATAATCCATACCCTTTGTTGAAATTCATATCCGCATCACATTTTTTCTCTGAAAAACGTTGTTGAGATTAACATTTTTTTAGACATCAAAGAAATAATGCGTTTATTTTTCAGGAATTGAGCTTTGATACATATATATTCTGTACGATAGGTAGAAAGGGTCTAAAGTGGGAGTTGCCTGGTTTGCATCGAAGTGATGAAAGTACAGTTTTTACTGGAATTTTACGACTAACTCCTCTACATGTAATGCTGTTTCTTTAATGTTCTTCTATCGCTTTAATTTCATAACCTCTCCACTTAACAATCTAGTAACGTATAATTTGACGGTGCAATTCTGGTATGGATACACCCCGTGTCACACTCCCTAGTGGTGGCTTGCAGGTTACCATGTAGTATAATTCCCAGTTCTGGTAGTGGTCCTGTCTAATTGTCGCTACCTTGCCTAAAACTCTGAACTTTGGCCACCATAATATTTGTTTACTAACTGAAAAGTGCCTCTATTAGATTACGCTGAATTAAATATCGCTTGCGTCCTAACGTTTTCTGGTATGTACTCGCATAACCATCAGAGTCTCGCCTCCAAGATGTTTATTTTACAACGGGCACATTTTAGATTTAATAATTTTTCAAGTATTTTTCTACGCAAATGCAAGCATCTATCAGCATTCATCACGTCTGTGGCCATTTCAAAAGTAGCAAGAGAGAAATTTAAACATGCATTTAACAGTTACTACTCATTCGTCAAATATTTGTCACGTTGATTTCTGACGGATTATTACGCTATTATTGATATGCTATAGATTCTTGTTGGAAAAAATATCGAATAAGGTAAGATTCCGTAATTTAATCAGCATGCGCAGCACCACCTTCGGTAGCGTTACGGTGATGGAGCATGTTGCATGTCAATTGAGGTGACGAAAGAAAAGAATTCGCTTGAGGGGAAATATTAAAACTGGGTGCAGTACCGCAAATTCATTAGGCTCCGAGGGAGAAAACTGCTATTCTACTGTTATCTTATCTAGTTTTTTTAAGCACAAACATTCGCTACTTAAAGCTTCGTTAATTGGCAGCCTACCAACTCAGAAACTAAACTCAGTCTGTCTGCGTCCTCATTGGCTAAGTGTTTTTACCACTGCGTCCTCATCTTCTCTAGCATCTCGGATTGGCAAATGGCACTGATTGGCATTCGTTACCGGAATATTAAGTGAGGGAATTTTAAACGGTCTAGACAAAAACTCTTGCTTCGTCATCATTTCGAGAGCTACCGCTTCGGAGAAATGTTGCGGGGAATGATTCCATCCAAGTACTGAACCATATGTACAGTCGTTTGAAAGATTGATATTCCCGGTTAGTCATTATTCTTGAATATAAACACATTGCTCTACCCTTTGGCTTCTCTTTCAGTGAGTAGCTAAGGTATCATTTTGTTAGAATAAGCGTTCTAGTGAAAAATTAAATTTCTACCTATGTAACTAATTTCTCGATCGCCAAGGAATAATTCTGATTCGCATTTCATTTTTTTATCCTGAAGAAGTTAGTTGCTGTCGTTGTTTACTGTATCTGATGAATATGTAGTTGTTTTGGTGGAAACACGTCCTCCTTTCTAAGGTTAGTGGGAAATGTTTGTGTCCTTAAAGAGTAGTGAGAGTCTATGACATAATGAGGATATGAGAATAAGAAAAGCTTAAGTCGGTTGTCTTCAGCTGTTAGCTATTGGCCAAAATTTCAAGGACCCCGGACTGTTCCCATTAAAAAGTCGATGCGTACATAAAGTTATCTGCACTCTTTGGCGATGTAGATAAGTGAGTGTGTGTATATATATAGAAGATGACCGATGAAGCCATACGGCGATACACCAAAAAATGTCTTAAAGATAGGAAGAGTGACAGAAACACAAGGAACGAAACAAAACGAACTCACTCTGCAAATTTTCGGGGGTTCGACAACACCTTCAAGTAGCTATGTAGGGACTCGTCTCACTGACGTTGAAACAGCCATAGCACACAGTAATCATCAAAATATTGACGACGCAGACACAGTAGAAAACGGATAGAAAACACTTAAAAAGTAAACTACACACAAATCAGAAAGAAGCTTTCGGAGCTCCGTCTCCAGAGATAGAGGGACTATCCCAGCCGAAGTCTCAGTAGCGAGGTCTCTCTATCCGTTTTTACCGTCTTTGTCGTCTATGTATACATGTATGTGTATACGAAATAAGTGAACGAAATGTATATATATAATTATATATATACATTTCGTTCCTGCACGAAAAACGCAATTTGTACATGAATACAAATAAACACACACACGTCGCTTATTCCTGTTCCCATCGTTTCCATATTTTTACTACGTCTTCAGAAGTTTTCTTGAGAACTACGAGTACTTCCTTTCTTCCCCTTGTCCCCTAACGTTCGAGAACTCAAGAGATCCATACTTTTCCATCGCGTCAGCTATCCCATGCGGAGAGAGAATTTCTAATTATCGACACTCCTCCTTCATATAAATAGCTTATTTGGTTTGGAATCGTTCTACTCATCCATATATTAAGGTTGGTTGGTTGATCTGAAGGTCTAGGTTGGTCTGGGTGAGGTTCGAAAACTTATTGGTTGAAGATTACACTTTTACCACCATTCTACATGATATTCCTTTGATATAATGATATCAATTCAAGATGGGGCGTGGTAGTCCAGTGGTTAGAGCGCTGGACTGCTGACCGTAGCGCCGGGGTTCGA
>LYUA01000085.1:404766-417030 GCA_002093875.1 Calopteryx splendens | reverse complement strand
TTCTCATTATGAATCGCTTCCACAAAGTGACGCCTGAAACCATCCAATGTATATACTTTGTGTGGGGTCAATAGACGTTGAAGTTATGTCACTTAGGAATCAATATATTTAATTCAAAATATATCTCGCTGAAAATAGTAATTTTTTCTTCATATACAAATAATGAACAACTTATCAACTTGGCCTCTTAATATCCCTAGTGCATTTCAGGTATCCTTACGTTTGAGCATAAAGTGATGGTATTGTGTCAACCGAGTCATGTGTAGAATAATGGCAGTGATTTTGTGTGCATTCACTCATGGAGATGTACATATTTCCGAAAATCGTGCCAATGTGATTCGCGCGTAGAATGACTGGACGTCCTTAGCCGTTTTATGTCTCATCCGCAATCTCTTTAAAAATATTTTTGAGACCTCCTCTCGCTAATTCCCCATGAAATATATGCACAGGCAGGGAGCTTGTGCTAAAAGTTGTGTTGGTAATTTTTTTATGACCACTAAACAAAAGATGTTTTTGAGTGAAGAGCGTGCAGAGAATAAAGAGTGCGGTAGAGAGTAAGTTAAGAGATGGAGCAACACGGGACTCGGACACGCACAACGGGATGTTACGTGTTTAGAGGTAAAAGGGGAGTAAAGAGATAAAACCAAGGAAATATATATTTTTAACTGTTTTTACAATGAGTTTCTCAAGAGTAAACTTATCATACGCGGCTCAAAAGGGAAGAATGCCGTCATGTTTAAGCGAAAGTTGATTCGGAAAATACATTCAGTGTGTTCTGTAGCAATAATTAATTAAATATAGTTATATTTTAATGCAGTTGCAAAAATCACCGAAACATCCTTAGAATGAGAGCAGGAGCTGGCGTAAAATATAAAGGATGCCGACTTCGAAGAATAAAAGAGCAAAACATGAAAGAGTGGAATGAATGGTTTGGGGAGCAGGAGAGAGTGGAAACAAGGGAATCATGGCTGTATTTCACAGCGGGACGTACGCTCCGGAACACTCCGCATCACTCCGCCAGAGGATCCTCCTGTCCCTGCTCTCCCCGTCGCCGACTTTTCTCGCCTCCCATTGTCCTTCCCCTCCAAAAATTCCCCCGGCGTCTCCAATTAGTTTTAGGGCTCTTTCCAGAGGAATGTGCGCAGGAAGTCGTCGGTGCGGGTCGGGAGGAAAAAGGTGGGTGGGACGGGGTCAAGGCAGTCTTGGTCGGGTGAGGCATTTTGAAAGTGTCGCCGAGACTCGCCAAGATGACGGCTCCATCCACCCACACCCGCTGCCTCATCCTTTTACACCCATTCCCCCCGCTTCCTTCTCCAGGGCCTCCTCCTTCTCTGCGAGCCTACCGCTTGAAACACCAAAAGTGTTTTATCCCGTGTTTCCGTAACCAAATGATTCGGTTTCCCTCTGCCTTCACCTTAAGGCTGGAACAAACGATCTTAGTTGGCACCCTGGACAGGAACCATAGTGTCAGTGGTGCCCATTGTAAGGCCAACAGTACCCCCAGGTGGTCTCGGTGCCGGCAAGTCCCATGGAGGCATACCGAGAAAAGAAGAATCGCGTAGAATTAGAGAATTTACCCCCTATTCAAGCTCCCGGTTGCCGTTCCCGACAGTGCTGTCAACTGACTCTCTGCTATAAACCGTTCCTGACTCTTCTGTTGCTTCGCTAACAGATCAGTGCCTAGTCCTTTCATTTATTGCCGACCATTTCCTTCAACATATATTGGGGGTGAAATGATAAAGTAGTTGACACTGGAGCCTTCTCCTGATGACTGAAGGGTCCAGGTTTTTAATCCGAGAGGACTCGGGTCACTCTCGGCTAAGCCCAGATTGTGAGGAGTATCATTAATTTATAAGACATTGCAACCGGAATAGGGAAAGGACCTGTCCCCATTCCTCTTCCTCCACATCCTTGCTGCGAATAAATGAATTTTATTTTAGAGATATTATTATTAATACTACACTCTGTCTACTATTCCGGGCAGCCAAACCCACTCAGCGTGCATATGCCCGCGTTAGCAAACTCGGGCATATATACGCTCCAGCTCCTGCAGTACCTTATTAAATTTGCTGTCTTATTATATTTGTCTAGCAGACAAATGTCGATACGTGTTCACTTTCTCCGCATCGCAAATTTTAATTGCTTCATCACGATTGTTTTAGATTATCCCGTCATCTCTTTAACGAGGAGTATCCCATAACCTCCTTTCTCTAATCGTTTTGAAGCCGTTGGGCATCGTAAACCGTAAACGACGCTGACCAGTGGAAAATTCAATACTAATTTAAAACCAGTCAATTAGCAACTGGTGCTGCCGAAGAATTCTTCTTGTGTGTATACATGTGGATACTATAATTGGCCCGTGTACACATTCCTAATCTTGGGGAGTTTTTGCATTTGTGGCAATCTTCGAAGACGACTGCAGCGTCCCGAGACCAACTCCAGAACTCTCCCCCGCCCCAATTTTTGCGCCCTTTCCTACATCTCCCTTCATCCCATGAGCTGCCACGCCCGTGCTCTCGCGCAGTTTCCTTTGGATTCTACCGTCTTCACAGTGCTCGTCTGGGCACAGGGTTGTGTGGAGACATCAACCCATTTTTGGGTTAAATTTTTGGTAAATAATTGCTAAAATATTATCGGTTAATGCCAGAGATAACACAAGTAAAAATAGTCTCTTCTTCGACCAGGTTTTTCCCCGTTACTCCTAGTCATTGATTATTGATAACTAAACCATTGGAATAAAATATTTCAATTCAATTGACTTTCTTGCCCACTGGTTACTGACTTACTTGTCTCACAGTCTGACTATTATAGATATAATAGATGATGACATTGACATGATATTGAAAAGTTTGCGTATCGCAGTAATAACTTCACTGCGCGGGAGTTTAACATTTCCTTTGGCGTTTCCCATGATACTTAACTATGTTAAAAATTACACTCCCTCTCTTGAATTAAGGAAAACAAAATCAATCGCAAATCCGGAAGCCTTTATTAAAATCCTCATTGATTGCACACGTCCTCCATGGGGAACGTGTGTATGATGTGTGACGTGGACTTTTCTGCTCTTAAGCCCCGATGCCAACGCAGGACGCACATGCATGCATGTTTTTGCAGAGTTTCGCTCCTTCCCGCTCTTACCCATATGACCCCGTGGCGACTCTTAGGGTTGTGAAGATGCACCCCTCTGCTCCTTCAGGAGAACAACAGAAAGCATTATATGTATGCTCACGTCTCCTGAGAAATGACAGACAATAACGTCCCTTCCCAACTCCCCTCCGTCGGTCAGTGGCCTCTCTTTCCCACCCTTCGCCATTATCGCATCCTCCCTTCCCGCGCGCACAACCACATGCACACCCACATGCACATTCTCGTCCTCCCCCTCCTGTTCTCGCTGAACCCCTTTCTTCACGCAGTCGTCAACAGCCGCCTCGGAACTCCACCCCCTTCGGTCGTTTTGCTACGTGTCTTCACTGAGTTTGCCATCCTCTACTTCCCTCTCCCGCCTAACACGTGTGCGCTCCCTCCACTGTCTCACCCTCCATGAGATGTAACGCTCTTGGGCACAGGCGTTGTTGTTTGGATGATATAATTTATTAAAAAAGTAAAAACATTGCTGACTGAGGAAAAAAGTAATTTTTGATGCACGTTTTTACCCCCAGTAGGGATAAAAATACTTACGATATTTTTTCCATCGGCTTTTTGCAAAATACAGTCTAGAAATTTAGAACACAATTGAGCCATGACTATTGGCACCCGAGTGGATTTGGTCTGAGAAACAAGGGTTTGACAATCCTCACTTTTATACTCTCCGTCTTAAGCTAATGAGAATATGAGTTCTGTTATTCCACTAATCTATAACTTATCATGGTTTAATAATAATTTCAATGCTTAAACACTAAAAAAACAAACGGCAACCATTTACAGATTTCATATTACAAGTTACTTGCACATATGAGCAAATGGTCCTTAGTCACATCCTTTATTTTGGGATTTCTAGATGCCTGCAGCTTGGCAGGGATAACACCATGTCTACATGGTACCCTGCAAGCCATCACTGGGGCGTGTGGCAGGGAGTGTGTCTACACTAGAAACACACAGTCAAATTATACAGTACTCAAATATTAGAAAATTACGTAAGGGTTATAAAACTAGGCAATTAGGCATTCTGATCCCTTATCGTTCGCGGATAAAATTTTTTGTACTTATCTGTTCTACAGTTTATCTCCATAATCTTATTTTCGTTGTAGTAGAATTAAAATTACCTTTTATTATCCATGATCTTATTTTCGTGATATCTACTACTGTAGCACGACGGGATTATTAAAACATTTTTTTAATTTATCAGAAAATAGACCAGCTTCTAATTCATTTAACAAATTTAACCTATAATTTAGCCTCCGGTCGGTGTAAGATTCTCAAGACTTATGTAGTGGTTATGTTGTGTGAAATATTAATTATAAGTGGATATTAATATCTGTAAATTCAACCGACTAAATTAATTACAAGATGGTCTTCATACAGTAACGATTCAGTAAATACTGTTGTAGCAGCTTCTCTCCATTACTCATCACATGCAACGTATCTTTGCAATGTATACCTGGTGTAGAAACACCCCATAATTTTAGTCGTGGATTGCATGGTACTTTGTAGATGTATCCGTTAGTGTAGCTCACTCACTAATGACAGTACTTTATGGAGCATAACAGCCGTTTTTGACGAGTTTGGAGTATCATAATTCTCTTTTGGAGTGACCCAGTATCACAAAAATGGGCTTCTCCTAAACAATGGAAAAATTTAATAAAATAATTCAGCCGTATTTGGAAACGAATCCATTCTGAAACGACCCATTCGCCTGTCAATTATAGGTGAAGATGATTGGAAAACTCACGTACTATACACTCATGGAAGTGGATTCCCATCTATCAGTGTCCCGATTCTCGTTCTGATCAGCCACGTATATTTCCTTGTCATTCTCTGTTGCTTCCCTCTCCAGCCCCCTGCTTCTTCCTTGAAAACAAACGACCTTCTCCACTTATACTTACCCGTGTGTTCTCCCTCTCTCTCCCTTTCTCCGGTCTCCCGCAATTCAACGAAGGAGATTACCCATCGTCACTTTTGCCCAAATCACGGCTTTCAAGGAATCCTTTTAAAGGATCCAAGACACGCTCGACGTTTTAAAAAAGGAAGGTCCTTTTTTTCAGCCGCCTCCGCCAACGTCTCTCAACGTTTGATTCTCTTCGATTCTTTCGGAGAGTGCGGTAGGAGAAATAAGGTATGATGGCGGTGGGAGGGAAGGAGGTGGGATGAAGGAGACAGGCACGCCCTTCTATTTCTGAGAATTCTCGGACCGAAAACGGTTCCAGAATCAATCCGGAAGAAAGCGAGTTTTGGACCGATAGGCCTCTAGATAAATACGCCGAGGAATTTCGGAATGGATCGTGACTGTGAAAAAAATACATTCATGTATAAGCTACGTATTATTTTCACCAATTGTACCTAATTTTTTCTCTAGCAGAATGATCTATATATAACTAACTATCTTTTCCTTTATATCTACCATTTTCGCGCGAAAAAATCTTTTTTACTGCCGAATTTTAATGATTCAGGTGATATTACGTGTGAAAAAACGTATATACTCCCTTAAGCTGTTAAGAGAAGGTGATATCGTAAATAATACGACAACACGGTTAAAGTCTTGAGTTACGATGAGTGTGATTACATCCTGTTCGCTGAAACAGTTGGAATATTAATGAGTATCCATTGTAGTAACAAAAGCTGCTTTTTCAAGGTGTTTCAATATCCAAGTAATTTCCTTTTTTCTCTGAAGAATTTACTGCGCATCATAAAATATCAATATGTGTTTATATGGATTCCTGTGTACTTCTTTTCATTGGAACATGATTCCAATGCTTTCTGCCTTGTACCTATAATGTAGGTCAGTTTATTTATTTATTCTCGTGCATTCATTTTTGAGAAAAGTGTGCTTACATGGTCATGGGAATTAGATTTTGTAACCCTTTTTTTGTTTAATTTATATTTTAAGTTTCATTTGCAAGAAAGTAGAAACATCATTGATATTAATCTGGGATAATTGCGTACTTATATAATATTTCGAGTGTAACAATTTCCAACTTCAGCTAAGTTAGACTACGTTACAGATTAACGTAGATATTTCCTTTAATCCTGGTATTATTGAAATGAAGATTTCATCCTTTGGCCAACAATTCTAGGCTATAAGTATAAGTATAGGATGGCATTCTGAACATCATTTAACGTGCTCTCCACGGGATGAATTTTGGATTTAATGTCTTTAATTATTTTTTCCCTCATTGCATCGTCTCTGAAGCAAAATTAAATAATAATGTTCAAATCATAGATGAATTTGAGTACCATGACATTTATAGAAAATAAGTATCAACTGGGGAGGTGTTAAGGAATTGCAGAGTGGTCGATAGTTACTTAGACCATCCTATTGCTGCGTCTTTGTTTTCGAAAGTCATAATGTCATTGGGAAAGCCCCGGAATCTGACCAGTTCATACTACCTCAAAAATGTTGCCAATGTATAATTAAAATTAAGTAGAGATAATATCAATGAACTAATAAATTTGTCTACCATTTAATTTTTCTTTTAAAAACATCCGGTATTATTTTTGTCTGCATGTAAAAAATATTTAATAATATTTTACTCCTCGCTTGGCCTAGCAGGAAGACAAAATGAACCACCCTAATGCCATAGTCTGGTGGGTAGGCAGTTTTACTGTGAGCCACAGGATCATGGGTTTGAATCCAACCGATGCCTAAGACACTCTCAGATAACTCTAGTTTAGACAGGAAATCTCCCCCCTATCCTAAATGTGTGAATTCAACTCGCCGTATGAATTAGATATCTACCTTCTCAAATCAAACCAAATCGGGTCGTATTGTTCTATCTAACCTGGAAGGATAATTTTGTACAATATATTTTTAGAAGATTTGCTATATATATATATATATATTTTTTTAACATCACCAATGAAAATAATCGGCCAAAATGCCAACTGTGAGATGAATGTGCGATGGGCACGTTGAGTTCCTGGAACAGATTGTACACCTTCCCAGGGGTGGGGGGTTAGTATCCTTGGGGTTTGCTTTAGAATACAAGAACGTGAAAGATGTGGAGGTGATAGCAGCTTCATTACGGGTGTGGGATTATTGAAAAAGGTGTGGGGGGAAGAAGAGAGTTGGTGAAATTAAAACATGCCCTTATGAGGCCTCACGCCGTGTCACGGAGGAACGGCAGGCTCGTCCCGAGGATATTGTTCGCCGAGGCATCTCGCTCTCCGTCAGAGGAGTCAACGATCTCTCGGATTTGGGCTGTGTAGGGAAGGGAAGGGAGGGCAAGGCAAGAGCGAGGAGTTTTAGGGCGTGGCGGGTGGGGGAGACACGCAGGGAGGTGGAGGGACCGCGGAGACGGGGAGGGAATACGAAAATTAATATTGGCGGCATAAGTCTTGCTTAGTGGTGTTAGTGCGCGGTCGACGAAAAGGGTGTAAGATTACCGCAGCCACCGTGGAGCATAACCATTTGAAGTCCAGTTCTAATCCTACGGTTAACAAGAAACGCCCATGTTTCTTTGCCGAAAACCCCGATGATCAGCCCGAATGTTGATTTTGATAGGGGGGGGGTTAGAATTTACCTCGTCGACACTAAGCCCTGCATCGTATGAAAGTCGCACATAGAGGTAGGGGGACAGTTCACTTCCCTGTTCTCTCATGTTGCCCCGGCGTATCTGGTCCTTAGTAAATCACACAACTTTTAGTCGGATATTATCACTGCAAAATTGAAACGGGACCCTGGTTAGTTGTCTACGGCTCTACCCATTAAGCCACCATGGTGACTCCATATTTTGTTAAATTATTCAAACAATAGCATGCTTTTCTGTTCTCATTACTTTTAGTTTGAAGGTAAAAGTTCATTGATTTAATTTCCACTATCTTTCTAAAATACAATTTTGTGTTCTTTTCTTGTTGTCCTGTTAATATGGGGTTCGTCTTAAGTTGCATTAAAGTGAGAATATTTCTTTCTTTAAGCCACCGAAAGGGCGTTCTGCAACTTAAATAAAATTATTTATTTAATGGTGGTTATGTATTTGTATAATAAATGCCCAGCCACTATATTTTCTCAGCATTGTAAAAATATTCAGTATGGAAGCACTTTGGACAATGTACTTATGTCACAAATGTTCAAGAAATGGCTTGATTCGAAACCTTTATTTCTTTGTTTGTATCAAATCCTTGATTTTTTAAAGTCATTTTGCTCTGCATTCTTCTAACACAAATGGATGTTTGAAGTTTACCACAATAAAATTGAAACCAGTTAAATATACCATAAAAATAAATGAACCATGCAACCCTACGGTATCATGTTTTTTTCTGAATCCTAAAATTAAAATAATCGCGTGAATAAAGTCTCCAGTTTGTATCCCTTCTTGCTCCCCACATGATAAAGGGCTAAAGGGTTGAAATATAAAAGGAAAACTTTATGGACATTCATTTGTAACAGACTAACCAATAAATTTTGTGTATCGATGAGTGAATGCCACAATTTTTGGTCATCATTAGGCATCGAAATGTTTCCATTTAGCTTCTCTTGTGCGACCGACAACACACAGTTTTTACCTATCTAAGCTAGAGAGTGGCCAGTATCCCTACACACTGGGCCTTTTAAAATATCTTCCCCCAGCGGAGAGATGATTGAGGAGGAGTAGTAATGGAGATGGAGGGAAGAGAAGTCAGCGAGAAGTGACTTGAGAGAGAGAGAGCGCGTGCTTACGTGTCACGTGTGTGTGCTGAGGCCGCGTGTTCTCAGCGTGTGTTCGTATCGGGCGTGCGGTGGATGAGCGTCCCAAAGAAGGGGAGGCGGTTGGCCGAAAAACAGCGGAAGCAAGAAAGGGAAGAAGATGGAAGAGGAAGCGGGCGATCTCTCTTTCCGATTGCGACGCCTTGCTGCCTCGCTAATGTGAAATGAAGGGGGGACAGGCATTTGAGGGGTGTGAGGAGGTTAAGGGGGCGGGATTGCGGAGATCGAGAGGTGGGAGTAGGTTGTGGAGAGTCGGGTCGACTTTCCCCCCTCCCTTCCCTGCCTCCCTCTCCCGCTCGGTGGCAAGGATACCAGGATCTCAGGGGGAGAACGGGGTCGGATCTTGATGGAAATATCAGCCTTAACAGTACAAATGCTATATATTAAATGCCACCCCAATTGTACCTCGCCTATTATAGAGTTACCATAAGGGAAATCTCGGTCATGCGGAGCTCAATTCACGTTTTTTCGATTTTTTCTTCCCCTTTTTGCAATAGATATCGTTGTAGCTACTTAACTGATTGAAACATTGTAGAGGATATTCGGACAATAATGCTAAGGGGTTAATAAAGGAGGGAAAGGACAGGGGAGAGACACCAGATTTGGAGATTATTACTCCCTCTGAGAAAGACGCCAAAGGGACCTGAAGTTCTGGCAGTACATCCAACGAAGGACGTATTTTGACATGTTCCACACATGAATTCCTCAATAAGGGTCAAAGAAAAACCACCAGTCAGCCTGAAGGTTGTTCTGATAGGTGTGGGTAGAGCTCACCTAGTACTTGGAGCAACAGCATATGAAATTCACCCAGTCCCTTTCCCCGTGCCACCTGCGGTTTCACACGAAGGCCCAGTACCCAAAAAGTCAAATGTTGATTATTACGTTTATAGAGTCCGTTGACTCCTAAGGTAATGTTGTAGGTCAAACGCATTGGGAGAAGCTGAGGGTGCCGAGAAGTATCATCCAGGATTGAACCCGGACCCTCCGGTCAGTAGCTATGGACCCAAATTCCACTTTAAAATGTCCTCCCCTGGAATAAAACCGTGCGTTTGTTTTTTTTAACTATTTGAATGGGTATCGTGTCCCATCCTATTCCCTCTTAACTATGGTAGTTAACCAATAATATCCCCCGGGCAGTGGATACCCCGATATTTGTAAACCAATTCATATGTTTAAGTATCACCAATTTTTTTAAGAATACAGGTCCTAAATAATTTTTAAGTGCAGAGTCGTAAGTTCCAATATTGTTTTGCTTGATTAAGGTTCATCTAAGAAGACAGTATTTGGGCTAAAGACTTATTAATTTTTGTATTTGGTAGCCACTGGAAGCACGAAGATTGCATGCTCGTCTAAAACTGTTAGAAAGAAACAAATTATTAGAGTTAAACAGAGAAACAGAATGATCATTTTACCTTCGCATTGCATTGGTAGACGAAACCACGAGAGAAATTGAATTCCGAACAGATAGATACAAGGAGTCCTTTCCGCCTCGCACAATTCGTAACTATAACAGCAGAAAACACGTAAGATATTTTGAGCATCCCACGTGTGAAAGAATGCAAAATGCTGATAACAATCAATATCATTGATGGCTGGTGACCTAACACCCCCTGCCACGTGCCCTGGCGGCGGCTTGAAGGGTAGTATGTAGATGTATTTGAAATCTGATCTAAAGTTATATTTATAAATTCCGTATAATATAAATTGTCGGCTTTTCATTGAATTTTCAAACGTGGTTTTTATCAAAATTAATTTACTACTAAATGATATTTTTACTAGGCATAATTCTTATTCAGTTTCACAAATTATAGCATGATATAAAAATTATTGCTATTAATTTTTATTTTTCTAGTCGGTTGATAAGTGAGCCCAGACGAACGTCTCGCTTTTACATTCAGACTACACATCATCCACGATACTTGGATTATATTGAGCATGTGGTAAAACGCCTTTAAGTGGCTACTAAAGTCAGCTCAAATCGTAAACAACTCTCTTCTTCTTGTGATGAAACTGAATTCCTTTTTCCTTCGCGGAAAAAATAACTGTCTGGGTTCCACTGCACTGCAGTGGATGACCTACTTATCCCTGGAAAGCCTAATCGCGACGATTCACTGGCCATTGAAGAACGCCGCTCTCGTTTCCTCAAGGTGAATTATGGATCGCTGCACTCATTCAAAGCTTAGAACCATGCACTCACTCATGGCTGTGAGATCTTCTGAGATTAGGCTTTATTTCCCCTACGTATCGAGCTGCAGTTGTAATTTTTGACTGAACACGGTATCACATATATTTTTTTTCGCCATGCTACTTCTGTAATATCTTTTATGAGAAATAGCACTTATACGTGTTAGCATAAAAAATATTTCTTCTTTGAGGAGTAAAGTTTTCTTAGGAATTGTTGACGGTAAAATTTGCTGAAGCTCAAATTCTTGATATATTCGCTCCCTATTAATGAGATGAATTTATAGTTTTGGAAGAAATGTATAATACAATAAGCCTATATTGCTATAAGATCTTTTGCGCTGGATCAACTTCACCGTATTGGTAGAAATTAAATTGGTAACTTCGCTCGTCTGTAAGAATACTCATTTACATTATAGGCAAACCTTTAACTCCCCGGTCTAAAATACCTATTTTCTTGGAATTAAATTAGCAACTTTTTTGTCCACAAATTATTTGATTCCAATATGGAGCAAGTCCACTGAGTGACGCCGGCCGCCATTTAGTTTGCCTAATTACTGTTTTATGGGACAACCAAAGGAAGGAGAATAGGAAAGGCAATATCTGAATTTTAATGAATGAGGAGAATAACCATAGAGGTATTCATGGAGAAAATTTTCAAAAATTCCTTTACTTCTTCCAATAACGGTTCCTAGGTTTGTGGGTCTATGAAAATGAAGTATCAAATGCCATACATTGGCTCTATATCTAATTCGGTCGTTAAGTTTATTTTATATCTGCATTTGACTGTGAGGCCCACCCTTTCCACAATTATATTACACCCCGTTAAAGATATTTCGGTATTTGATCCTACAATTACAGCCCACAATGATTTTGCCTTGTGAATATCGTTTTCGTGTATGAATATAAATATTTATATTTGTTTTATAGATTATATAGGTGAAAACATTTTTCAGCGGCACCTCAGCACCAGCCCCCAATGCAACATTCCAATGTACTCAACGGATGTGATGGGAGAACATCGGCCAAGAAACTTAGTTGAGCACGTCGATGGACGTCTATTTAGGATGCTTCTGGAGGGCATATGCCTATGGGAGAACCCCCTAAGTAGTAGTCCTGCGGGGAAGTAGTCGATCCGCCCCCCTTTCCTCTTGGCCCTCCCCCCGTCGATGCGCGGAAGTATCTGGGCTGCGGTCACGGGAGTGGGCGTCTCACAGCGCGCACGCGTGGCTCGCACGGCACCG
>LYUA01000085.1:231185-245640 GCA_002093875.1 Calopteryx splendens | reverse complement strand
CCCCCCCCCCCCTACTCCCATTATTCAATATTCCCACTTTGTCCTCAGCCTCGATCGCGGCATCCGTGAAGACCGTTGCCACCTCCCGTCTCAGGTGTCAACCGGCATCCACAATACGAAACAAATGAGGCGCTCGGAGCGAGAGAAAGGGACGGAGGGAATTAGAATGGGGTGGACCGGGAGAGTGTGTGCGTGTGTCCCGCAACGTTGACGAACCCTCAAGCGGGATCCTCCGGGAAATTAGCATCACAAGGCGCGGGGCCTCTTCTTTCCTCTTTGTAAGGGGGACGAGGAAGACGGATGAAAACCGTCGTGGTTCCCGGTGGGAGAGATGGGGAGGGAGACAGGCTCCTGGCTCTATTTTCAGTGTCTTGGGACGGAACATGAGACGGACGGGATAAGCTGCTGAAAAGTCGGCAAGAAGACCCGTGTAGCCCATTATGTTCGCGTTTTGATGTTGAATGTGAGTTGAGTGGCTGTTGTGTGGGAGGCTATGAACGTTCCCTTTTCAAAGGTCGTTGGGGTAAACTAAATGATTTTCGTTTATTACACCCTCCGTCCGTGAATAGTTGTGGTCCTTTCTTTGCTTTGAGGGAGCGGTAATTCCCTGGTTCTTTGATGTGGTCACCACCCCTTTTCGACGAGTCGACACCCCTTTGGTACATTGCTCTACTCATGTACTTTCGCTAAATAATCCATGTGAGGATAAGTCGAAACTTGGAGGTTTGTGATATCCCTACCGCCCAGCAATAACAGCAGTTAACGCGATTAGGACCAAGTTGTGAGCAAAAACTGATGAAAGAGAGGATGGAAAATATATTCATTTATCTTTGGTTATGTACATACAACAGATATGTATGTTCAATAAAGGTCAACTCTTACCACACAATGTCCGTAAACAATGAATAAACGTAGTCGTAAACAATGAATAAATATAAATTTGGTGTAAATATTTAATACCAATATGATTTTTTCGATGACTTTTTTTAGCCTCTGCTTCCAGTGATGAAGTAACCATTCCATCATTCCTTTTACTTTGAAGCCTTTAAAAAGTATTGCAAATAAAAATATAATTACTTTATCCGTCCGCATACCTATATAAATATTTCCATTTTTTAGGGAATTATCGACACAATTCCCTTGTGCATGTACCCCATACTGCAATTTAAATGCCAAAAATACGCCGTCCATAAGTGACTTTTACGGTCGAATGTCACAACCGCTCATATTCCGTACTCAGCTCACTCTTTATTGATTACTCTTAATCGCCGTTTCTATTGGTTACCTCTTAACTCACGTGAATATTAATCGTACATTCTGAAGATGTGTATCACTCAACCATCTCAAAAATAAAACTTGCAAAGGCTTATTACAGCCTTGGCACACGTATAGGCAATGCCCGGGCCTTGTGCATATGGAATTATTCGCCTTTCTTTGTTTGATCGGCTGCCTATGATTTCCCCACGGTTATCGCCACCCTAGTCATGCAAATACACGCATTCGCATTCCTTGCGCTCGGCCCTCGCATGCTGGTCAGGGCGCTCGCGTTCGTTTGAAGTGTCTTTTTCATTATTTCTTTTTTTTTACTTTTTTTGCCTCCGATAATTGTCGGTTCGTCCTCTTGACGATAGGGGGAGAGACGTTTGCACTGTAGAAGGAGGGGGGGGGCAACGACTTGAGGACGTATTACCTGCATGCAAGTGCATCATCGCGTTGACTGACTGACTCTACGTGTGCTATCTACGCAGCTGCCCCCGCCACTTCCCCCTACCTCCCTTCTTCACTCCTCCCTCCATTCCTCCCTCTCACAACGCATCTCTCAAAGTGCATTAACCTCCCCCTCGCTCTTTGTATTCTTCCTTCCTTTGCCGTCTTTCCTCCCCCGTTCTCCCTCAAAGCCTTCGTCCCTCTATCTTCCTCTTTCTCACTACCCATTGCATCGTCTACTTTTCTTCATTCTCCGTTTCCTTGTCTCTCCTCTGCTGTGTCTCATTCCTTTCTACCAAGTAAAAAATGGGCTAAAAACCGCCCATTATCATGCAATTCGTATGTGCAAACGTTGCTTGCGGCATGAGGATGCCTTGAAGTCGGTGAGATTGGTTTTTAATAGAATTTGGTTATTGTATCATTGATAAGTAAATACATAAATTGAAATGAGACCATACTGAGATAAATGGAAATTAGGTTCGCTGTAGACTTATGCGTAATTAGAGAGTGTGCCTATGCGTTAGTGGAGTTATAGGATATTATATTGAATTCTCGTGAACGTAATTAGTTATATATCAACTGGCGCATTAGCTATTTTCTCAAAAACATTGCGTATTAACTATTAAGTGCAAATTGGCTACCTATTATATTCGTATAGCTTTGCCGTGAAAACCTATTTGAACCTGACGAAAACTAGATCAGTCCAATTGGTAACCCGCTAATCTGGAGGTCGGATCATGTCTCAGGCATGTATGTTATAATGGAATCTGTTGAGTTTGGTTTAAAGGGCGAAAGTATTATGATTTCCGTTGTCGGAGACATTTTCAGAACCAAATACTTACTAACCGAAACTCCCTGTGGTTTGATTTTTTTGGGGAGTTATTAACATATTCTTTCTTATGAACTCTGGTGCAACAAATTGTAGTTCCTCTCTATCTCTTGAGACTTTCGATTCGTCTACTTACTCCTTTTTACACCTTTTATTTAAATTAGTCCAACTCCGTCAAATCAATCCTTCATTTACTCTCCTCCATTCCCTAATCCCCCTCTAGCCTTACCCCTAAAAAGGTAAATACATTCCTCGAGCCATCTATATGCATTTTAACTTGTCTATCTGTTTTACCTCGTTTGCCTTCACTGGCCATATTCGGCAAACGGTTTACACTTGCATTTTTCATCCCATAGCTTTGAGGTAGAGGCGAATGGCATGATTCATTGCGACTATAAACTAGCTTCCTTCCTCGAATGCAATTTTTCAGCTCAAAAGTATTTTTGGTATCACCTGGCCTTCTCCGCTTTCCTGCTTCAAGGTTGAGAGCGAGGAAAATGTTTCACGCGAAATTTCGATAGGATTTAATTTTTTGTTTCGCATACCGATTAGTTTTATAGTGGCCATGACCATAACAAAAAACTATAACACCTACTTAAAGACCTGGTACATGAATCATTTGAGGGAGATTCCCGAGTTTGCTCCTCCCTCTGCCGATCGGGCCAGAACTCCTGGGGATGAAATGTTATCTACCTGCTTGTTTCATTATGGGTTCGGTGCCACATGGTCCCACCCAGATGAGAATCTCAAAGGCTGCCACCAGGCACAGCTCCTCAACCTCGGAGGCTGAAGTCGACTCACACGCATTGTCAGAAATATCCACTCGCACGCTCGCGGGCGCGCGTCATCATCTCGGGAGAGGAGAAATTCTCCCTCGCAACGCAATATAACCATCGCGGGCGTCGCACGGAAAGAAAATTTTTCCGGAAAACTCGATGCTCTATGAGCCGTCCACTCATTAGCTCCCTCTCGAATTGATCTCCGATAAGCGCACCGGTGACTCGCAGCTTTCGACGCTTTTTCGAGATTTCCTCCGCTCTCTCGTTCCGCCTCTCCCTGCCTCCGCCGCTGTTATATTATCTGCGGATCGCGAGGTCACAGCATCCGCCTTCTCCCTCTGGCCAACGTGGCGAACACTCGCCCTCTTACTTCGCGTGCCGCCACCCTTTTCTCTGCTCGGTGTGTTGTCAAAACTATGGCGCTCCGTCTTCGTCGTCATCTCTCTCTCCATTCAATACATTTGACAACGGTCGGTGCCAACTCTTTCCCTCTCTTCGGCCGGAAGGCGTTTCTCGTGTTCCGAGCTTGTGGAGTTTCGGGGTGGTGGACGAATGGTGACAACAACTAAAAATCACGTCAGTGGACAGTTAGAAGAAAAGGAGATCTTCTCGGGGTAGTCAGTATCGTTTTCCCGCTTCTATTTTCTTTTAATCCTTGATATACGAGTAGATTTATCCGTCCCACCGCGCTCTCCATATCTCCTTCGGCGGCACACTTTGCCATCCATCCCAGGAGTCCAACATCCACTCCCCACCACCCCTCTGCCCCATATCTCGTCTCCCGGGATACGTGCGTCGGTGCGCAAAGCCCCGCTAATTTTTTTGCGGTATCCTGGTGACACAGCCCCATTGCAGCGACTCCGCGGATCAACCAGGACCCCCGTCCAGACGCCTGGATCATAAAAAAAAGCGTCGAGGAGAAGGCGAGATGTCGTGTCGGTGTGATACGGTGGTTGCCGTGGTAACGAGCTTTAAGACTCAAGATTAGGAAGGGAGACCAGTCAGAGGAGTGAGGTGGGGAAAAGTTGTGGGAGGAAGATTTATTTTCCTGGAAGTCGGAGATAGTCGGGGGATGCGTCCTGGGCTTCGCTCGTGGACAGGGAGGGTTGGAACGGCATTTATCTGTTACCTGAGGTAACCCATCCCAGATTTGAGTCGACATCGCAGCATTATTTGGCTACATCGCCCTCTACCTATTTTTCACTTCTTTGCCAAGTATCCTGCTCTTTATCTCGTCAGCGGATGTTTTCCAAGCGACGACGTTTCTCGAGAAGGGCGTGACTCGAGATTGAGTGTTTATCTGCGTTCCATGAAGGAGAGTCTTCGTCTCAGCGGGACGGAAAGATCCTTAGTGGCTGAAGAGATTCTGTGGCATCGTGGCGAAATTATTTGGCTAGCATTGAGAAGTTGATGAAAGACGTGGACTCAAGGAAGGGTGATGGAGGTATTTATGTCCACCTCCCAAGATTTCTGATCACTGTAAAATGTTTATCTAATGGCCTTGTTCCATGTGATTCTAAAATTCTTCGGTCTTATGCTTTTTCACTTTCTTCTAAGGTCATAAAGTTTTAAACAAATATCACATTTGGAAGTCACTCGAGTTCCCAACATCATGTGTGTAAAGGATAGTACTTATAGGCAAACGTTTTTAATTTTATCGTAAAGAGAAAATGTACGATTTTTCGACCAGAGGGTATTAATATGAACGACATACGGAAGATATTTTATTCGCGTGCAATAAATATTTAGAACGAATGAAATTATTTAAATAAAATTTTATTCATGATCTGGACATTTATATTGTGAATGAATTTGCGTTACGAATGCATGGCTCCTGAGAGTAGCACTCTTCGTCATTTATTCCTGCTTGCGGTATCATTTTGTACTGATTTTCATATCGCTCGCTTGGTTCTGGGAAACGTAATGTATTATTTTTATTCGAAGTTAAAACATCCTATTGAAACAAGATACCTCAAATGAACGTGATAAGGGTAAAAATTTTACAGCCCATAATCCGTAACTAGGCAAATCCTTTGCGAGCAATCTCTGCCAGCAGAAGCCAGATAAGAGGGGTTTGGCGCATTTGGAATATCTACCAGTATCAGTGGACGAAAGACGAAGTGAATGATATCTTTGCTCCCGCGTGGACCTTGTGAGAAGAAAAATACTCTCGAATCTGCCTCATTTTCCTCCAGTTACACCGTTTCTTCGAAAAGCGCCATTAAGTCTATTGTTATCCGCGACATAAAGTGAGTTACGTGAACGATAATGCTTAGATGGAGATTGTTTTGGAACGAAAACAAATAGCTTAAGCTAATTATCTACATTTCGTCCGAGTGGTCCGCCCACCTGAGGAAATTTATAAAGATTGTTATGTTAGTATGTTGGATGATAATGTGTACTCTGAATCCGGATAACATTAAGCAAAACGGCCAGTTGGAGTTGGCCAAACGAAATTTTATTAGGCAGTGCTTGATTCCCAAGAAAAGAGGATCTCGTTTTCTCTTTCAAAAAATGATGCTCGTTTTCCATCGGAAGGTGTGCATTTTGTCTCTCTTCACGGGCTCGCTATGAATCTGTTATTTAACATTTATTTTTTCACATAATTTCACATATTGACGTAATCATATTTCTGTATAATATATTTTATTTTTTGCATTTAAATTGAATTTCTTTAGTGTAGGTTAACTCTTAGTGTAGGTCAGAAATCATTATATGCATGTGTACTAGATTAGAGCGATCGAATATCAGAGTTGGGTGGATTGCTTTTACCCTCTTCAAAATTTCGTTCGGAAATACTGATTGGGTACACACGTCATATTTTTATTAATCCAGTCATTTCAAACTTTCCTGGGAATCCTAATTTTTCCCATAAAATTCTCGTCAAGCCATTAATTTTTCTTCATTTCCGTGAACGTGCCTTCATTTCAAAACATATTTTATAAATTAATGCATCTTACAGAATCCGAAATATTCCCTTGAATTCGAGAGTGAATCTCATGGACGTGGCCATTCTCATTCCCGAGAAATATGATCGTGATTGAGACACTCGGTCACGGGCCCTGTGCTCTTGAGCGTATGCACGGACGCTGATAATGTCGCTGTAGCCAGCGTGGCGTAAATACTACGAGGAATCAACTTGAAAGTGATCAACCTTCCTTCGCCGTTACACTCCCTTGCTCGCGGGAACCGCTCTCTTAGCGCCTCGTTACGCGAATGAAGAGTTGTCTCTGAATTTCACCGTGGTGAATGGGAGAACAGTGTTTCCCCAAATGCTTTTGTGGTCTTGTAGTGAGTCACTACGACATGCCCTTTCTTAAGTACACATCTAGTGTCTGAGTGACTTGAATTGAAACCAAATTTGCTAAGGCAAGGTAAATTTCGTGCTAATTCCGTTGAATTTATTTATTTTTAAGTTTCAGAAGAATTGTGGCAACTATTTCCACACTGTTGATTTTATAATTTGATTGATAATACCCTCTAACTACGGTGAAATCAGCATTAAGCCTGGCATGAATCATTCGTTATCGTCTCTTAAAAAGTATATTAAACAAATATCCCACCTAATAATTGGTATCATACCTTGTCGCTTCTATGTTCTTCATGTAATTAGGTATATTTACTATTTTCTTCAATTATTCTCGATGCATCATGATCATGCCATTACAACTACTACGATGGGTTAGTCTGGCGGGTGACTCTTTATTCTGCTAAATTGCCGGTCGCGGGTTAGAGCCCCACCTCTGGGATGTGAATTTTTTTCCTATGGTGGGAGGTCCACAGACGATCCGACGACAGCCAAAAGAGACTAATCGGGAACCCAGTGGGGAAAATAGACCGACAACCCTGAAAAGAAACCCGTAAAAATGGTCACTGTTCCGGTCGTCGAATACGAGGACGAATCTCCTACAGAAGAAAATAGAATTATGATTTGAATTCTGAGTGAATTACTGCCATTCAATTAGAGAAGTGTATGAGAAAATATGTTAAAGTGATTAAACACCACGTTTTCAGGTGCCCACGAACATATCTTCATAGGAGGTGAATTTTTTTACGAATATTAACTTTATTTATTGCAAAATCTGCTGATTGTCAACTAAAAGTCGAGCATTATCCTTCCATGTTAAGCATAAAATCCTGTAAAGGGCGTTCGGCGTCACCGTGATTCAGGGAGTTTTTACTCGGGTGGAGAAATCTTGGGCCGTCTCTGTTCTCGGCTGTTTCGTCGCATTACGGATGAAACTGGGTCGTTTCACATGCCGCCTTGGGTCTCCCTCCCTCCCTCGCTGTTTTGCTAAATCGCTCCGTGGCGTTCCGCTGTTATGACATCCATCCATGCCGCGGAGGCACATTTTTATCGTCCACCATCTATCACGCACTCTTTTGTTTCTCCTCGCGTTCATCTGGGCACAAGGACCCTCACCGCCCGTCGTCCGTAGACATTACCATCTCGCTCTCCGCTGTTTTTCCTTCGCCCGGATGGGGAATCGACGTGGGAGCGCCCCACTGCACTCCGTCGATTGCGTATACCACTACGAATCCGAAGGCTCTTTCACACCTATCTACTAATAGCTCTGCATATCACCATCCTCGATCTTAAGACTCGGGAATAAGTGGCTCCTTTTACTCACTCCCTCGGTTTCTGTCCGGTAACGATTCCTGGGTAAAATATATTTTTTGAGGATTTTTTTTACGAGTGAGTGCGCTCGATCTCTTCTCTTTGCTTGATGGTCAGTGGTGCTCACTAAAGTTGTGATATTGGAATCGCGGATTGGATGAAAAATTGAAAAAAACATCTATCTGTACTACATGCGTGTGATGGATTGACTAGGGATCAAGGTTTTGTCTTCTTCTTTCCTGCATATCGCTTCCACAGAAATGACTTTATATAGATACCTATCCAGAGACTTCATGTCGTTCAGCGTATTTCGAAGTGGAATTGCGAAGGAGTCTATAAGCAGCAACGGTTAGCAAGTCGGGATCCTCTCAGGTCTTTGTTTATAAATGCTATCCCACCACCAAGTATGTTCTTCAGAAGGCATCCAGCAATAGGCAAACTGAAATATTCGTGATCTTTCGAATCTGCTTTTCTTCGTTGCCTCTTGAGCTATACGGTTTACCAAGGGTGCATAACAAAATCCTCGACCGTAGCCCCATCCACTCTCCATCCTGCCGCGGCTTTTTACCCTTTGCTACCTCCGCTCCGAAGGATTTGCCTGCACATAACCTTTCCCCCGAGGCATATCCTCCTTATTCCCTCCTCCCCCCCTCCTGTCCCCTCCCCCGCCGACTTCCACCTCCTTCCCTCGGCTGACCCCGTCCTTGTTCTTCAAGCGTGGCGATCCGAAGGCTACGGCAACACACTTCGGAGTCCTTAATTGGAGACCCGCTGGAGGCTGCCTCGCGGACTAAAGAGAGTGTTGCGAGACGACGGCTCTCATCTTTGGTCATCAACCACTCTGCTCCGCGCAAGATAAACTGGCGCTGAGCCGTTCCGCGCCGCGTCGGGCGGTTTGTCTACAGATGCGCCTACTTTCGGGGACTTGGGTTAAGGCGCGGCACGAGCTAGACCGTTGCCGTCGCTCAGATTTTTCACGGATTCGTCCTGAAGGGGCCAGTGCTCCGCGATGGGTTTGCGAGATGTCAGTGCAAAATTCTGGTTTAGTTTTCCGTTGATAGCCCAAAGAAATGGGTGACGGGGTGGAAATTGGAAGCAGGCGAAATTATTATGCGAAATGCTTTATTAATAAACGGGAGAAAATGTTCAACATTTTCAAAGTAAGGGGATATCCCAAGATGTGAATTGATAACATGTCCATGGATGAGAGATCACAGCGCACCTTAAGTCCAATCGAGAAAAATTAATTTTAGAGGCCATATCCATTTCCTAAGGGGCGTGGTAGTTCAGTGGTTAGAGCGCTGAGCTGCTGACTAGAGGACCCGGGTTCGATTCCCGGTGACGACTGATTATGGGCACCCTCAGCTTGGAAATCACAGGCGGTACAGGGAAAGGAACTGGCCACCCTACCCTTATGNNNCTGGCCACCCTACCCTTATGTGTGAATTTCACTCGCCATTGGGCTTAGTACTTGATGAGCTCTACCCTCATCTATAAAACCGACTTTCGGGTTGATTACTGTGATTGATTGATCCATTTCCTAGACGGGATGCGAACTTTCGATATTCTTATTTACCGACGAGAGCGTCGCCCATCGGGCTACCTAGGCCTAGCCTACCGTGTCACCTACCTTGCCTCATCGTCCTCAGCATGAGGATTGATAATTTCAATGCTCTTCTCTGGAAAAATGTAGGATTAATTATGCAGGAAAAAGTAAAGATATCGTGGTTTCCCGTTGAAATCCACCTTTACCTCCTCAGGCCGTTTCCAAGAACCGGATTATCGCTGGTTGCTATATTTGAAGCCGAACCAGTATATTACATCTACATCTGACATTTGGGAATATATTTATTTTCAATTTTCGTAGCATGGAACTGCCATCATTGATTGCACTTCAATTCAATGTTTCCGCTTACGTAAGCAGCCAAATGAATAGTTGTGGGGGAAAAAATTTCAGTACTTCAAGCCTGTTCAAGAAAGGGCGTTGAATAATCCATATAATCACGATAAAGAAGGAAAGAGTGGTACAAAGGGCGTACTATAATACTCTCAAACCTACCACCCCCTCCTGGCTAGACATATTTAGGGTTGTTGAAATGATATTTCAGCGAAATACACTGTACACCAATGCATAGTAATTCGGGGTTCAGTGAACTGGCGTCCAATTTAGCCAAGCACTTCTCATTATTCGGATTTCTCCTTTCAGGAACTTGAAATTGTCTTTCAATAGATGGCTTTTCTATCCGAATTCTCCAGGAAGTCACTAACTCATTCTATCCAATCCACTTCCCATCAGTATTCGAGTACTGTGATAATCGAGGACATTTTTTTTGGATAAGTGCATAGTGATAATCACTATAATAGGTATTTGAGGTGCAAATAGGATTGTAATGTATCTCAATGCTTCTGTTCTGGCGAGTCCGAAAACCAGTGACGGCCCAAGTTACATCCGTCTTTTCTTATTGGACTGGATCATATTAAGAATTCGTGTTATCTTGATTTATATTAAATGTTTAATCTTGATTTAAATTAAATATCTTAAAATAAACAGTTTTACTGGGGAGAAGGCATTTTCAGCTGTTTGACACTCGTACCTGGTACATTTAGTCAGTTAATCCATATTTCTCTTGAAACTATTACTGGTTCAGTAGTTATATGTCAATGACTATTCCTCTGTTATTAAAAGAATCTTCCTCTCAATTATTTTATCCATGAAAAGTTTAGCTATGGAATAAACACATTTGCCTTCTACTCCGCGATACTGTGATCTCAGACTAACTTAAAGGCTCATTTCTGCCTCTGTCATAAATGCCGTATATTTATGTAGACAATGGCATATTTTAATTTGTGTTATTACAATATTATTTTAAGATAAAAAATCAACTCATCCGTTGGGGAAGAAAATCTCACACGCACTAATTCACAATAACAATTACTTAAAAAAATATTCATGTAGTAAATCCTTTTTAGTTTAAAAACAATATATATTAGGAACTTATTTTACTCCTCGCTTCAATTGTTTTAATTTATTTTCTCTAATTTAAACGAAGCTCTGCCAACTATTAGCATTACCAGTCTCATCATCGGGATTCATGAAAGAATTTAGGGAAAACAATATTCTGTTCACTTTAATGTCGATTAACCTCCAGAAGCATGATGAATGCGACTGCACTGGACTAAAACTAGCACTGCATGGATACACGTATTCGATTTTCTCCGAACGCTCAAGAGTATTAATAGGGAAATGAATATCGAGAGAGAGAGAGACTTTCAGGGGTCAGCGGCAGTTTCAGAGGGGGTGGGAGTTTGGTCGGAATAGAGGAAAGGAATGCGCGCGACCGGCAACTTTATTCCTTGCGGTGGCAACTAATGCAGAGTGTATTCCTCCCACGCAGGCTTTCTCGGAAGCTCGAACTCTCCCGAGAGGGAGACAATCCATCTGTCGCAATTGTCGGCGGCTTCAAAGTGGTCACTTTTAATTCCGTTAAACTTTAAAGAGGCGTCGCCATGAATATCCGTCACCTCTATAACGGTTTAGTGAATGGCTGTTCGGTCGACCTTGATCAGTAATCGGATTTTCTCGTTCAGTACCTCCACCTGAGTTCCAGTATTTGGTTGATTGGGCATATCCGTCGTTGCAATTTTTGGTTCAGCATTGTAGTAAATAACCTAATGATGTAATTTTAGCGTACATTCTTTTTTATTCTGACAAATAATCGACAACTTATCCGCAACCACTCTGATGTGTTGCTGACGGTTGTTTTTCTTCAACCCTGACGAAGTCAGAATTGTGTCAGAACAGCAGAGAAGAAACGAATGCAACATATTCAATATTGATGCACGGTCCCCTAACTTCCCTCTTTCTCATCAACATACCTCGAAAGTCTAAATTTACTACCGATATGTTTCTTATATTTACAATAGTGATATGTCTTTTAAAGATCTCATCTACAAACTATATTCATGTTTTCTATTGCAAGGGTTAACTCCATTCCAATTTCTAGAATATGCTATGGACCAAAAATTGAAATCCCTCAGATTTTGAATAATATTTACAATAATATAAAGAATAGTTTTTCATGGGTTGGAGGGATGTTTTGGAATTAGTTCTCATTAGATAAAATATTTGAGTGGTGAGATCCGTGTTATTTTCCAATAAGGTATTGTATTTTAATCGTAATTTTTTCGATTATTTTAATTCTAGAATCCGCGCTTGAATGAAAAGTTGTCCACCCAAACCGTTAGGGGAGGAAAACCCGTTATCAAAGAGTTTTTGCCCGCACTCCAGTTTCCGAGTCACATCGTTTGCCAACGCATCGACGCTTTTAATCCGAGTTTGTGTTCTACCGTACCCGTCTTTTATTTTCCCACCGTCTTGCTATGAACACTGAAGAAGAGGAAGCGCAGCTTTTTTGCGGCTCGGCAGGAAGTTTGGGAAAAAGGTTTGAAAAGTTATCAAGGGACGGGAACCCGCACCGAGAAGAGCCGGGGAAGGGTTCGGAGCGCCGAGAAGGGAAGAGCTGAGAGGCGGGGGTCAAGAATAGAAAGTAAGGATCTGGGAGGCTGAAGATAAGAACAGGATGTTGGTCAGTGACAGGCAAGCGAGTCGAAAGAAAGATACAAGCGCGAGTGTAGCCAGTGCCGCCGAGTTGATGCTGTGTTCCAAAGGTTTTTCTTATTTTGTTTCGGTTGGGAGAAGAAATGTGTGGAGGTGATTCGAAGATGGAAGAAGGGCGAGCCAGATGAGGGTTAAAGGGGAGGGGAGTGGTCGAAATAAATGGAATCCCCAGGAAATCCTGCAAAAGGTACAGAGGAATTCCATGGCAATAATGTTTTTATGAGCAAGACAAGAGCAGGAGGATTGATGATGTTTTGGGACAATGAAGGAGTTATGAGACTGAAATCGATAGCAGAGATCACAAGAGTTGCGAAAAGAGTGAGGACCGCCCACATCGATTATTGGCTGCATATTTGCATTTATTTATATAGTTTTGATTCTCCAGTTTTTCTGTGAGCGGCCTATCTCATACAGATATAGGTTCATGGTAATATGTACCTATTGTTTAGCGCTGAATATATCCTATGACGAACTACCTTCTGTCGAACTTAGTCTATCTTGAGTTACGCTCCTTTCGAGGTAGGCGAAGGATAACACTTGTTCTAACTTCTCTACTTGTGGTGCATGCTTGTCTCCGCAAGTTGAGAATTGTTTCCTTCCTATTGTTTTTCATGTATAGTCTTGAGTTACTTGAGCTATTATATTCAGGGTTCTTCCCGATTCTCTGAAGCATGTTGGTTTCTTTCCCATCCTTTTTAATTCCTTTGCTACTATCCCTTGTCACGTCCTCTTTCAACTATGTGTTGAACAGTAGTGGTTGTTACCTTTCTAACTTTATTTATTTAGCTTACATTTTTTCGGTATTCATTCGTCTCGTGGAAACCCGAAGACCATTTTTTATCTTCGTAATCTATTCCAAGATTAGTGCATATAGAAGGATATAAATATAATAAAATAATGTGTATGCATCACACAGATCTTAAACAAAAAGTTATAAAGCCCAGAGAATCCAGGCATAAAATCTTACAGTGGGGGGGTCTTTATAATTAATTGCCTTGGCGTCATAAGTAAACCAAAGGTTCCCGTACTTTTCTAAAATGTGGCTGTAGCGAGTTACCTTCGTAGCTACTTCCGAGAGGCTCCCATCGTAGTTTCTTTAACTCCGTAACACTTGCTACACCTTTAGCTAATGAAGATCAGAGTGGGCGATTGCAGATTGAAAGCATTTACCACGGGAGCTCTCGTTGGAGTGTGTTGCCATTCGAGTAGAAAAGGATTCATCTGAGCAGGGGAGTGAGAGGTGGTGGGAGGTGGCGTGAGGCGGAAGGAAGAACGCGGGGGGATGGGGCGGGTGTGGGTTGGTCCGACGGAGGAACGGGGAAGTGGTTGCAGGAAAGGGAAGCTGCGGCCAGGGCCCCGAGTCCACTAACGGGATTATGGACCGGAACAACTGGGAGATTGCGGGCAGAGGCATGCGTTCTTATTAGGGAGCAGGATACCGAAAAATGCTGTCTCCACAAATAACGCTCGACTTTGCGTCGGCAAGATATGACGCTATGGGGAAAGGGGTTTGGTGCGACGCTCTGGGGCTCTTGGAAAAATGTTTGGTATTTTTTTTTCTTTGCTCTCCGACGTTGAGGCAATCCTTTCCTAGTCTCATAGCCGCCTTATCTCTGGCAGAAGGTGTTCCAGCGCTTTATCTTGGGAAAGTCGGTGTTTACAGTGGGAAGGGAAAGAAAATGGGACGCTCTGCACATTGTAGATTATGAACTCTAGGCATATTTACGGTCGCGCATAGGTTTGCTTAGCCCCGAAGAAAACTAAGCAAATCGATACCAATGACCAAGATATTAAGGTCCGCATGGATTTGAAAAAGCTGCGTCCTGAAATTTTTGATCTGGAGCAAGTTTTTAGGAGAAAGTTGCAGAGAAAACTCTACGGTGACTAGATCTTCATCGACTAAT
>LYUA01000085.1:204604-214818 GCA_002093875.1 Calopteryx splendens | reverse complement strand
AGCACTAGCAAAGAGGTTTTAGTTGATTATTGGGACCTTGAGAAAGATTAGCGAATATCTTGGTATGTAACTTAGCGTTGTGTGTTTCTGAAAGCTGGTCATTGGGTAGAGAAAATGAGTCTCTGTTGGAGACTTTTTGAAATCTTTGGAGGAAAGGGAAACAGGCGAAGAAGTGCTGGGTGCGTTAGAGGAAGAGGAAATGTTTTTGGAATAAATTCGAAGAAGGCAGTGAAAGTGGATGGAGGAAATAATGGCAAGTAATGGAAAGTTGAAGTACCTATGTGATAGAGGAAAGAATGCCGGGTAAGTGACGCATAGGGCGTAAAGTCACAGGCGTTTTGGATGACCTGAAGGGAAGTGTAAAGGAAGTAGAGATGAAGACTTATTTATGGTAATACAAGCGGTCAAGGTATTTAGGGCAATTCTAAGTAGGTAGTACTTATAAATACGATATTAAGCTAAGAAAACAACAAAATTGTGTAATATTTTTTCTGGCTCCAGCAAATTCCTGCCTTTGATTAGTAGATTGATAACAATAAATAATTGTCACATGTGTAAGGTAAGAAATTCAAAGATTCTTGTTTGTTTGGAGATTTCCGCGGCGCGGATTCGATTAGTTCCGCATGTTTCTCGGGTCTATTCAATCCAACGAGCGCGGTGAAGACCAGAGAAACATGCAGAGTTCAAAGATTCTTATTTAAACAAGATAATAAAAAACGGAAGAATTTATGTATTGATGAATTTTTAAAACTATAGCCTAGCTAATTATAGCCGTAATTTGTTATGCTATCGTTGCTCATCTTCCTGATAACATCTGTGCTACGCAATCATAGGTATCTGTGCGATTTCAGCGCCAATATGTTACTTGTATTAAACTTGATTGAGTCATATATTGCGAAAATAACTGGTTTTCTATATTATACATTTTAAAAATAAAACCATAAAAATTTATTAATAATTTTAACACACACCTTTCAGATTGCGTTCCATGAAGCTGTGTTTAACCGCTTCAGTCGAATTAGGTGGACAAATATAATACGTATTGACATGTGATGTACGAGACTCGTACCTTTTTCATTCAGTAGTGATTCCCCATAGTCTTATTCATTAGTATTTTATAAAGTATTTTGTGTTTATGCTGTTGAAAAAAAGTGATCTATGCATAGATTGCATGCATTTACTTTCATGCTTGAAATCTGAAGTGAAAATTGAAACATTGTCAAGGAAAAATAAAAACCTTTTCGCTGTTCCTATCAGTTGATACAAGCGCTCTACTTTGTGCCTAAAATGGACGTGACTTATTCATAGAAGTCTCCTTCTCTGTGGCTTTGAGTTGAGATCTCTGAGTTTTCAGACAAATATCTCGTCCGCCTTCTCATCTCCACTTCTTTATGTCCCTGCTTCAAATACAAGCTTCCATGAATAATTTATTGGTCTGAAACAAAGATTTGTTCTTTTCCTTTTTGTCAAATCCTTTTTTTTGTGGACCGAGTGAGCATCTGTCTCCATCTCATTTGCTGCACCACACATCGGGCAGGTACCTATTCTTAGAAAGCACTAGGCGCGTTCAAAAAGTACAGTTTTTGTGTAAAAAACTTCACGCGCGGTATTTTTGTTTGAATTTATTTTTACTTGACAGAGCATACCGTAAACCATTTTTATTGGCATAATTTTCACGGCTGTTGAGGCGCCTGTCGTACCTGGAGACCAGTTTGTTTATTCCCTCTTAAAAGAACGGCGCCGCACTTTATTATAAACACTGATGCCCAGCGTTTTGAATTTTATTTTCAACCCTCTTTGAAATTTCGGGAAATGGATCGCTTATCTTAAAGGAAATCGTGAAACGCCAATTCTCACGAATTTCCTCATCAATTCTCCTGACCAAATCTTCATTGACAACAGAAGGCCGCTCCACTCCTTGGTTCATCACGCACATTCGTTCGGCCTTCATTGGACTCTGTTGCCCATTTCCTAACCATTCCATCACTCATTGCACTGCCACCATAAATCTCAACGATCTGCCGACGAATTTCAGCGGCTTTGAGCTTTCTTGCATTCAGAAATGCAAACAATCAAGCGAAACGTAAACGCATTTAATTTTGGCCGAAATTGACACAATTGAAATCCAAGAAAGATGTCATAAATGCTAGTACAAATGCGCTAACTTTTTCACCACGCCTCGTGCTTTAGAAAATTCTAATTTTTACAAATTTTTTCTCCCGCTGAACACGCTACAACGCTAGTGCTAAATGTATTAGTGCCGTCGTTTTTACGAAGTTCACTACCCTTGTAAGTATTTTTCACTCATTTATGTGTTGTGATAAATTTTTTCTAACGTATAAAAATTAACCGCAGTTCAACCCTTTTCTGTGATGCAGAGGAATGCCCATAAACAACGGCAGTAAATTTGTGACGTAAACGGTCTCCAAATTAAGTCCAAATTATTAGTGATTAAAAATACTATAATGAATGAGATTCAATATGAATTACATTCTGACTCGCAGAAAATAAAATTGTGCAAATATGTGAATTAGATTTGTGGCAGATGTACGCAAGCAGAGCAGGGGCTCTGTTAACCCCCCCCCCCCCCCCCTTCCCCCCNCCCCCCCCCCCTCTCTTTCGCACAGTGCGGAGAGAGGTGAAGTCTCAGTAGGACTTTTGCGTTCACGTAAATGGTCCAACACAACTCACGCAACTCAGTACGCGACCTCTGAAACCCTGCTTCCGAAATCTTGTTTTGAAATCTGCTCTCGAATTTTCAAAACGTATTTGTTCCGTAAGTATGACCTTGACCCAGTCCTCTGGTTCTTAGGGACTATTTTTATCTCCTGCAGTTCGGAAAAAAGGGGCCTTTCTCTACGATCACAGTATGCTGCCTCTAAAGAAATCATTTTTAATTTACCCCAGTTAGAATTAAAATGTGTGCTCTATTGTGTCATTCTTACTACTAGCGTTTCGTTTTGTAAAGAAGATTTTCTGTGCCTTTGCCTTTCTTTCAATGGTGCATAGAGATTTTTGTAGTCACGAAGGAACGGATTCGATAAGGAGGATCTGAATGCGATTCATGATTAATGAATTTTTTGAAGAAGAATAGTTCACCCCTAAGCGCCAAATTAAGGTAATAGCATCAACAAAACCACCTATGAAATGCTTAGTTTTGATCTTTACTCAAGACCTCCCTTGGGGAAAATATTATTATCAATCGAGTATCTGTAGCTTTAGGTTTTCCTCTAATCACATTGAAAGAGAAGTTTTGCTACTCATAATAATCTCCAGGTCTCAGGTACTCCTTTTCTGGGCTATTTATCTTTTAATATTGTCCTACTGCCTTTTCTCTGGTCACCCCATCTTTTTCTTCACTGCTAGCTGCAAGTTCCAAGACTTCAGTAGTATTGTCATTATTCATTCGACGTAGATGGCCATTAGATTTGCTGTTTTTCATTTAATGGATCTATGTAAGTTTACTCTGCTGCAGTTCTTCGCCTTAAAAATATGTAAACGAAAATATGTAAGGATGACATGCGAACAAACTGCGAGAAATATCGTAAATATCAGATAATTAGAAAGTATATTTTTTAATTTCTGGGGAAATATAACGTGCTCAAGGTGGCTTGTCCCAAGGTTTTTTATTTGTCACTCGTTTGGCTTCATTTTACTTTATGATTAAAAGCAATGTGACTAGATTTTAAGAAGAATTGTGGTAAGAATCACTTTCAGCCAAAATGAGGTGAGAGTTACTATCAAGCGGCAGGATCTCTTTTGTAAATTTGAGGCACATAGGTGCTCTTTCTGAATGTTATGTTAGACATTATAATCACCATCATAGTGGGTTATGATTGAGTTATGGATAAAATTTAAGAACAAATAGATTGATTATAGTGCAGGCATGTTTTAAATATCGTTTTTTACGTGTAAGACAAGATAAGATTAGTATTCATCGTAGTCGGTTTGTTTTTGCCTAGATGACTCATATTGCATTATATATATATATATATATATTATATTTATATATATATATATATGTATCCAAATTTAAATCGGCTTGCATGAATAAGTAAACCTTAACCTTTTTAGTGTTGCGAAGCTCTTTGCAACTTGAATGCATTCATTTCATATGCTTGGATTGTATAACTTAACAGCTAATTCCTAACCATTTAATAGCATGCACTGGGATTATTGCATCTATTGTTTTTGGATAGCCTAGATTGGGAGCCACTGGAAACACGAAGGTTGCATGCACGACTTAAACTGTTTAGATAGACACAAATCATTCGAGTTTAACGCTGACACAGAAGGAATAATATTAGGTCAGCATTACATTGGTAGGCGAGACCACGGCGGGAACTTGAGAAAGATTGTGCCGAACAGATCAATATTAGAAATCCTTTTCCCATCACACAATTCGTGACCACAACAGTTAGAGACACGTATGACAACTCGAACTTCCAAAAAGTTGAACGATACGGATTGGCACTAATACTCAATGGTTCAGTAATGGCTGGTGACCTAAAACCTTCTGTCATACGCCCTCTCTGCGGCTTGTGGGGATAAGATGTAAACACATGATATGGAATTTCTCCCTACCCACACCCTAGTAGTAGTTTGCAGGGTGTCATCTGTGTGCAGATCATTCACCCTAAAATCAGGTTTATAATTTTTGTTTTCTTTTCTCAAGCGGAATAGCATTCCAATTACAAAATGCTTTTCATCTGATATTGAGTTTTCTTTCATTATTATGTACTTTTTACCACCCTGCATGTCTTTTTGAAATATTAATTGTTCTCTCTTGTTCTTTTCAGGTAAGTGGAGTTCTTCGGTCTGTGCCATTTTCCTTATGGTTAGTGATATTTAACTGGTGAGTCACGATCGCCGTATTTTTTGATCTCTTACTTTGTGTACTACATATATGTCCTCGGAGCATAACATGCCACTATGTCGGATTTCTCCCTGGGCTACCCACAGCCAAAATCATTGCTTATGTCGTTCGAGGCATAATGTATCACGGATGTGCGTAGGAAGGACGAATCTCATTCATTTTTTCTCTGCTGCTCAGTTTGACTCTCGTCCAGCAGATCAGTTTATCACGTGCGCAGATGCTCAAATATCTCGATATGTATTTCCCCACGCAATGGTGGAGAGCGCGTTTCTGAGATCCCGTGGCCACCGGCGATGTTGCGTCAGAACGCGTTTGCGCCTGCCTTTTCGATGACGTTGGAGGCGGAGAGTGAGGACGCGTGCGTGGAGGAGGGAGAGACGGGAGGTGTCCCGCAGAGAAGGAAAGGAATTAGGACGGGGCTGTGCGATATTCGAATTTGGTCATCTCGCAACGCGATGTGAATTAAATAACGCAAAAGTTTCGTTGTGTAAGCAACGAGATATAAATAGACCTATGGAATTCACATAGCATTTCCTTATCGATTTTACAGTTTAAGCGGAGATTGCATTAGGGATTTGACTCGTATTAAAGTGTACGACTTCAGCATGTGTCGCATCCTCTCCTATAAGAGTTAACCTTCACGACCTGTATTCGGTACTTGGATGGAGTAGCCGTTGTCCTAATCACCATCCGAATGAAGTCTATCATTTCAGCAAAATTACTAGGATCGTAATTGTAAACAGCGCGCTTTTATTTATATTTTCTACAAGCATTGAATAAATTAGTAATTATTTTAACTTTTGATAATATATTTTATGCTCGTGGGTTGTTTGAGCTGATGTCAGCGGTTCTACCCGTACAACTATGTTGATAAATTTGAGTAAATTTTTTATTTGAAAAAAAATCAATCAGTTATGTGTCAGTCAACTCCTTTGTGAGTGGGGCTTAACGATATAATAATATGCACTCCTGCTCGACTCCATATGTACAATGTGACAGTACAATATTGGCAATAGTTACACTGTCGCTATTTACGTCCCTCGGTATTTGTTTAACAGTAAAGTTAATATTTAAAATTAAGTTACGTTCATAACAAATTCAAATCATCGCAATCCGAAGTTTCTTATTACTTTTTGGTTAAACTTCGATGTGCGATATTGCATTAACTCGTCTTCGAAAGAGGGACGGAGTTAGGTAAGAGCAAGGATAGTTTTGCGTGGGAGACAAAATATGTTGTAATTAGTAATAAACTGACATGAGGATCGAAAATATATCGGTATTGAATGATGAAAACTTTTAAATTCGAAACATAATGGAATATGGCACTTGTGGGAAAACATAACTCGAATACTCCTGAATCATAAATTTGTAACTTAATAGCCTTTCCATTTAGATTCTTAGAAGAGTTTATCATTACACTCCGTTGAAAATTTATTCGCCCAGTCGCCCATATCTAATGCAAATAATGAAAGAAGTAAACCTCGTAATCAGAAATTCAAAGATTTCCAGAAGAAATAATATAGTTTCATGCTTTTTAGCGACGGTTCTAGTAGTTTTGCAAGAAAGAAAGAAAAGAAAGGAGATAGTGAAAGGAGAAGTGACCACTGACCCATCCAAACGGCGAATCTTTTAAATTTATCTTCAACTTTATTTCGTATTATTTATTCCTTTCTTATTTATATTCAACCGTATAGTTTGCTGTGTGAGCACGATAGCGTGCATGTACTTTAATTGTCATCATGACGACCCACTCACTCACTGAGAGGATTTTTTGACCCACTAGTGAGATCCGAAGGGTGAGCGATCGCTCCTCAGGGCTGCCAACACCCTCGGATTGAACAGGGAGGTTCCGGGTTTCATCTATTTATTTATAACTGCTGCAAGTCGCCGTGCTGAATTCGTGGGGTAAGAAATTGTTTTAAAAAGCAACCGATTTTCACCTCTTTCTCTTGTCAGTTCAAGGTTCAAATCTTTCTTCGGTTACGCGGTCTCCTCTCCATTCGACCCTCGGTCGTTATAAGTCTCCGATTTGCACACTTATTAGCTGCCTCGGATACACTCCTTTATGGAAGTTGGTTTTCACATATACCTCTTCTTCACAAAGTACTTTATGTGTATTTCGAAATGTTTACCTGCCTGTGTTGGAATTACATCACCAGTGAACACCAGTGGCATTGGAAAGCGATTTATTTAAAAAAAATATCAAACTGAAACATTTACATGCATATGTTTTCAACCCCTAGCATGGAAGGGAAGCCAGATTTCCAATTTTTAAAGCGGTCGCATATAATATAGTGCTGAAATCCTGGAACATAACGGCACAGAAGCAAATCAACTCGGTTGTATAAGTTTTCGAAAACGTCCTCATCAAAATTGATCGCTTCAATCAATAGGTGGATTTGCATAAATCCGTCAATTCCTGCAAAAGGTATCCGAGGTGGATCAATCGGGAAAACGCACTAAAATTTTATACAAAGTGCTTCCCTTTGTTATGTCCTGATTTGGTAGTAGTTTATTTTCATTCGTCCGTCCAGTGTCAAGATCACCGTGTTCTGGATCTGGACTTAACTTGTCGCCGCTACTTTTATTTTGAAGCAAGATCATAACGTGCACCATTTGGGTCAGGTGTTCGGCGCTCCATCAGCCAGCAGCGAGTCACCCTGGTCGACGTAAGCTTAAATTTGAATATTTGAAAATGTCGACGGAAATCTTCTCACTATTGATACCGGGTCGTTTAAAAACTTTTTTCAGGTCGTGACCTTACTTCGAGATCCAAATTTAGGGATAATCAAACTATGGGTTGAATATGGTTTCGATATTTGTAATCTAAAATAATTAAGGCTACTGAAATTCCTCATATAATTTAAGGTAATCCAGACGGTTACCTTTATATTGAAGATCTTTAATTGAAGTAAAATATTCCTTTTTGAAGAAATTGTAGATACTACTGGTACTGAAATACTAGAAGAATAGTAAAGACTCCACCAAATTGAGTTTTCTCGCAAATCGTAGAACTTATCGACAACAAGGCAATTTTCGTTTTGTAGTTACTTCAGGACTGATTGAACCCCTTGCTGTATTTATCATATCGTGACAACTAGGATCAAACTTACGTAACAATGTTGGATTACTGAAGAAGCAATCAAAGTGCAGTATACCATTCAGTATTACGCGCATTCAACACCAGTTTAATTCATTGGATAATTATTTTGATTTTCCCATTAGATTTAACGTGATTCACAAATGGGCGTACTTTTTGGGGGCATATCCATTGAAGTAACGCACGCGAAACGTTTCAAGATGGAAAACTTGAGAGAAAACAATGCGGGTTAACTTCATTGATAGAGAAAGAAAATTGTTCTTTCTTGTAAAATATAAGTGCACTGATATTTGAATCAAACAACTTATTGTAATCTCCGAAATATGGCAGTCCAGCTCAGTAAGCGTAAATCGTTTTTTCCCTTGAGGTTTTCTCAGTATTGGCCGATATTCAGGCCGTCCCCTTCCTCCGCCAGACTTCAAAATCATGACGGGTCCGGGGCTTTGGTAATGATCATTTTTAAGCCTTAAGATTCTACAAAAAATATAATGTAGTTATTTATGTTGTTCATCGCATTGATTTCGACGCTGACAACCTCATGACGTTAACAATGAAATTTGGCAGTATTTCTACTTATTCCCTTGAGTCGCATCATGCAATTGATCATACCCGAGCGTTAAGCGTACTGAATGAAAAAAAATCAAACCAGGAATTACCAAATAGCATGCATGATTTAAAATTGGGTCCATGTAAGCTGATCAGGGTTTTCATGTCAAACTGCGCTACTTTTAAAACCATCCGCATTCCACACCCATGATATGGCTTGTTGGATACCATGTTGTTGTAGATTTAAACACAATATGGGTTTCCAATGTCACTTAAAAGCATGACCACGCTACGCGTGGAAGATACATTTAACTAATAATCGTAGAAGCAACACTCATTATCATTTTTAAAAGACTCCATCCACTGCAGGAGACGCAGTTTTTATTAGCATGGGGAGTCAATCGATGAGTTAGCTCGTTAATAAAATATATATAAAAAATATTTCCATGAAAATCTGGACCATAAGCAAATATTTGGGAGGGGGAACGAAAGTGTGTACACAGGTTTATGAAACGCCGCAATGCGTTAAGTACTTATCTTTTCGGGTCCGTTAAGGGGTTTCTTCAATAGAATATTTTTGGAACTTAGGATAAAATGAAAAGAAAAATAGTTGTTAGAAAATAAGGACGACGACAAAGACGAGTAAACAAGATAAACTCAGACTTTGGGTCCTTAGGGTAGGGAAATTCTTTTGCTAACTTTTTTCCTAACATCAATGCTGTAATACAGTCATATCTCATTCCTTATCGATCATAATCACATCAGACAATGCTATGACAATGCATTCAAGGACTCTGCATAATGAAAAGCGATTAATTTCAACTACCAAATGGGCCATACAGTCCACGCTGAACGCATTGAAGGCCGGGGTAAAAATGAAATGATGCGTGCAAGTCGGGAGGTCTCTCTCTTTGCTCGCCTTTCTTTGCAGAGATTTGTTTTTACTCAAAAACCAAGATTCGAAGGATGCATGTTCATGCAACTGTGATTCAGACGTTCTTTATTTGTTTTTGTCCTTAATTGTGGCCCTTGAAATACTGCCGCGTTTTTCAGAAATACTTTAGTTAGAGGTGGAGGAGCGAAAAACCTCAGCCATCGCGCAACCTCCGAAATCACGCCACTTGCAACTGGTAAGAATGAATTCATCTACATCTACATAGTACCCTGCAAGCCACCATTAGGGTGTGTGGCAGGGGATGTTTCCACGCCAGACATGCACCGTCACATTAAGCATTACTCGAATGCTAGACACAAACGGAGCGGTCATAAAATTCAATCTATGGAAGGACATTATTCCAACATTCCGTAAAAGGAATCGATGAAAAAGTGGTAAATACAGCACAAGAAGGAAAAGGGGGCTGATTGTGGGAGGAAAAATCGAGTACCACGTACGAGGGAAGTATCAGGAGACGTTGGAGGAGGAAAGACCCAACTTAACCGGACATAAAGGTCTTCTTATCTCCTCTTGCGTCTTTGGAGAAAAGGGAAGGGCGGGCGCGGAGAGTTGAGGGGGGGAGAGGGAGGAGACCGAGAGTGGGAGGCAAGAGTGTTGAAGTCCGTCTCACAGTGCTCTCGTGTCCCTCCCCCCTCTCCCCTCCCCCCCCCTCAAGGCAGGGGGGGAGAATGGTGTGCCCTAAGAGAATGCTATGCAGCCCCCCCTTCCCTTTCGGAGCGGCGGGGGGGGGGGGGGGG
>LYUA01000085.1:182475-193192 GCA_002093875.1 Calopteryx splendens | reverse complement strand
TTGCCTCCTTCCTAGCTTCTTCCCCGCCATTCCCTCCTTCATCCTCTTTTAAGCTTTCCCACAAGGTTCTGCTTTTACGGCTGGGAAACATCCGGGCGCCTCTCAAACAAAAGGCCTTACCAGGACGGGCCACGGCCGCAGATGAGATATCCCTCTCCACTCCTCCTCTCACGTCTCGTAGAAAAATTCCGAATTAAGTTTTGAGCGTGATTTTGCATTGGCGAAAGTTTCTAGTGTGGAGACTTTCTTTTGCCCAGGACAGGTAAATGATTATTAATTCGGCGTTAAAATAATTAGAGTCGCTAATAGTTGCTTCTATTTTGGGTTACATAGTTAACCAATCCTCGAGACGGACGACATATTGACCTTCATTTTGTAGTAATGCAACATGTTTTAAAACACGATTTCCAACTTTTCCGAAAAAAAGAAAATTTTCATAAATGCTTTTAGATTTAAACTTTTTGTAAATGAGACAGGTCGTCCTCAGCTTAAACGGCATTGATAACATTCTAATAGACTACTTTTTAGAAAGAACGTCAATGAATTGCATTTCTTTTGAGCATGGAATAATCGTCAAATAGTGAACGGTATTACTTTCTGCATCCGTCTTTTCAAATACACTTAGCACCATTTATGCCTCAACTCGTCTGTTCAATTTGCTTGAGTATTTAAACCTGTTTTCCACGATAGTGGTAAGAATTATTGAATTAAAGAATTAATTAGTATTCATTCGGTTTTCTATCTGATATTAAACTTTTAAAATCTTGATTTAAAGTTTTATAGTGCCGGTAATTGAGGAAACCATTCAATTTCAATCTTCGTGATCAAGAAGGCTAAAGGAAAGTCACCAATTACTTCAAGAGGTAGTAACTTAAATGGTGAATTACTTGAATACATAATATTGACACTATGTTTGAATACATAGTGATTATTAGGCACCATCGGAATTTCGAGGTACCTAATTCTTAATCTTTCTAGGTGGAATTATTTCAGAAATATTAAGTTGGAGAGAATATTAGGGATGGAGTAAAAGAATAAAGAGTTGAAAATTATAATTGAAAAGGAAGTAATATCATGTCTTGCATATGAATCTTTCATTTATAATTTTCCCAGAAGCCTAAGAGTGGAATTAGAAACCTGAAATTCAGTTTACCAGTATTACTGATTCTTGTAAGATCCACTTCAGATTTCTATAACAAAACCTAGTGTTGTTGCAAAGCCTTCTAGGTAACTTTTCGGATTAATTCCATTATGATTTTTTAAAAATTCTATGCACTAATTGAAATAATTATAAAATAATAAACATAAATACTATGCAATCTTTTTTCGTTTCGTTCCAGTGAATCACGATGAGTAATTAATTGTTTTCTTTCGGTCTTTAGCTCATTCCCCCTGACCTAAAATCTCGGCTTTCAAAAAAAACATTCTCGTTTCCGTTGGGTATCTCAAATTCAGTAATTTTCGGGTATCTTTCGCAGTGAGCGCGATTAAAACTTTAACTTTTCCTCTTCTCCTGGGGATTTGTAAAGGCGTCTTTCTTAGCGATTCAATCAATTTAAATCTTACCAGGATGGAACTATCGACTCAGGCTACACAGGCACTTGAAAATAGCCACCTTTGTCGTCTCCCGATGTCCATATCTTCCTGCGAGTGATTCGCTTATCGGCAGCCCGTAATATCAGCATCCGCCCACTTCCTCCCGGAGCGGTGAACTTCACCCGTGTCGTCATGTAGTTTCCACTTCAGGAGATAATATGCGGCGCTCGTCACGTCGAGTCCAATCGCGTCTCGAGATTCCCACGTCCCTCGGGTCTCGTCTCTCGGCATCCGTTTCGGAACGAAATGAAACGCGGAAAAAAAAAAACATTTAAAGGCGTGGCGAACAGACTTCGTTCATGGATGCGATCTACATCTCACCCTGCAAATCGCCACGAGGGAATGCGGCAGGGCGAGTTGATTCACCAGCCAATGGTGCTGTCGAGTTTTATTGGCAATCCGCATCATTTCACTTTCCTGAAATCGTCTCACGTGTCTGTGAGAATGGAATCCTTATATTATCCCTCCTGTGATCGGAATAAGGAGGAGACGCGGAAAACCTAGCCGTAGACTGTAGTGTGTTCGTGTTGTGGCAATTTGGCGATATTTTTAGAATATCCCTTCGCAACGTCAGGAGCGGAAAGGTGGAGTAATGAGTCCTCTCCCTCCCACCCTCATCGCCCGCTCCCTCCGTTGCCCTTCTCCCGTCCCCGCCCTGCCTCCCTTCTCCCCTCTAGCTAGAGACAGCCCTGTTCTCAACTTTTCTTCCCCCTCGCCCCTCTCTCCCGCTGCCCACACCACCTCCGCATCCCAACGGGTTCCCATGGCAATTGCCCTCTCGGGATTCGCACGCAGGTAGGCGAAAGCTATCCGGGAGAGAGGGGTCTACCCTCCCGGCCGCCCCTCCGTCCCCCCTCCCACTTCTCACTCTCCCTCTCGTCTCCTTTCCTTCCTACCTCCTCATGGAAGATCCCCAAGGAAGGAGGACCCCCGTAGGTCGAGGTCAGGGAAGGAACGCGAGGGTGAGAGGATGGGGATCCTTTCTTTTTAGAGTTCAAAGAGAGACAATTCATTTATGGATCTGGATGGGTATTTCCCGAGGTTTTCGGAGGATGGCCGGGGGATTATAAGAGCACGCTGACTGTAGGAGAGGGAAAGGGATCTTGAGCGAGTGTGCGAATGGATTGAGTCGAAGGATCACCTTTTGTCTCCCGCTCCGTGGCTGCTCCCTCGCCGGTCATATACGGTCGTCCCCTCGGTCGCCGCTTAAGAGTAGGCCCTGAGAGGGGGTGTGGGGTGGTGGCATGACAAGCGTCGCGCTCCCAAGTGAGTTCTCACAGGTGAGTGGGAGACAGGAAGGACGACGTTTTTCGGGAGAAATGAACCAAAGGCGCGGCACAAAGGGGTCCATAGAAATATGAAGAGGGAAGCGGATGGGACATCTCCTCTCGGGCGCGTATTAATAATAATTCGTGCGGAACGGTGACGGGGGAGGGGGGGCGTTCCATTCACGGAGGGGGAAACAGTGTTGAGGGGGGAGAGAGAGAGGGAGACAGATGCTCGAGAGAATGGAACACCGAAAAATTCGTATTATTGACAGCGGTCTAAACGGCCTCGCGTGGATGTGCACTTGAAGGCGTTTTGAAGACGATTGGTAATGGGAACACCCCGCAATTTAAACGAATACCCGAGATCACTTTCCACCCTCCCCCCGCCTTCCAAGAATGGTTTTTCGTCCAATTTCTGAGTGACACAGAGTGGGATGTCGGGATTTTTGGTCGTCCTATAAAAAAAAACCCTGTTCAGGGATCGAAAGGAGCGGGAAAAGAGAGAGAGAGGCTCCTGAGAATTTTTCTCCGTAAATTTTTATTTATTGATCACATAAGAAAAACAGTTCGGACATGTGGTTTGATTTAAACTCCTTGTTTAGCGAACATAACATCAACACTGACATGATGCCCTAATTAGTATCGTTGGAGTGTATACAATATGATTAGGAGTAAGTGGATATGTAATATCAACTAGATGAAAAAAATGGTATTGCCGACAAATTTACAGCACTGAGTATTTAATTTTTTTAAATTAATTTTTATTAGTGTTCTATTCATGTAAATTGGGTTAGTCGTGCTGCCTATAATTCAGTAGGAGCTAGATAAAAATGGGTACTTTGAACAATTATGTGTCCATCTATCAGACTTTGATGGCTGCTATTATGGCCTTCCTTTTTTTCTCTATATTTCAAATAACTTTTCATTTTCTAAGTACCTCTTTTCAGTCATTTTATTTTTTAGTCATATTCTCATAGCAAATATATTGTGACCTCGTGTACTTTTCCTGTTTACATCTGTATTTTTCGCTTGCAAGATTTTCGATTAATTCAAGACATCCAATTTGTTAGCCACTGTGCAACCTTTTTTCCTATGGACAACCGTAATATGTAATTGATTCATCATTTGTACAATCTCCATTATCATTTAACAGCCATCTATGTTCTCTTATTAGTAATGGACTATCGGGTGAAGGTACTTATTTGATAGACTCAGGGGCTAAACAAGACTACAATTTGTTCTCTTATATTTACTGCAATTGCTACGTCATGAATTCCTTTTAATGACGGCTTCATGCATGCTGAAGAGACACTTCACGATGCAAGTGATGTATTTCATGTGATTTTTTAAATCACCGTGTTTGCTTCTTGCATTTTTTTCCTGAAGATATTGCTCAGCTTAATTATGCATTTGGTCAATATATTAACTTGTTCTTTACTTGCTAGTTAATGGTCATTTTTACAAATAATACCAGTGGGATGAAAGCCGAGTATTTGGGAGCAAAGTAATGAATATCGTATTGCCGAGTAATAATGATATGGCAAATGAAAAATTAATGAAACATGCTGGGTACTATGCAGAGTAGATATATTGATGACTCCACTGAAAACCATGTGTTAATACTGAAGGAATTACTCTACGTCTTAAATTTTCATGGACTATAGAGAAAACGTTACGGGGGTTTATTCATCGCTGGATAATAATAGCATTTAATCGAACGATTAATATATCTCCGTACTTGCCCCTCGTTTGTCTTTTCCCATGAGCGTAGATATTCAATTTTACAGATATCAAGTTTCGTTATGCTGGATGAGCCCGAGCGGTCCGCTTCCTCCTATTTGGGTAATTCTTAGGGAGTCAATCTGTGGTCATTGTGCCCACCGTGAACTCCAGGGGGAAACGGGATAAACTCATAACAAAAGCAAGTGGACCGCATCGGCATTCGCTGAAGACAACCGTGGGGGCACGCGCATTAGGACTGAGCGAGGATGGAAATTGGAAGGAGAGGAGGATTGTGGATGGGTTAGGGCGAGTAGAATGGAAGAGATGAGGGCAATGGAGTGGGTGTGAGTTCGCGTGCGTGGCAAAAAAGAGTGCCGCTCCGAACACCTCTGCCTTTCAGGAATGCGTGCGTACTTGCATTCCGATCTGACTGTTAACTCGCGTGCGTGCAAAACACTTCGCCGAAAGTGGTGTGCGTGCGTCGGTGCTGCAGTTTTCTCTTTCCACCTCGCCGCCCTGTTTTCATTTGCGTTTAAATGCAGGCATTGTGCTAACGCCACACGCGGTCGCACAAAATCGAATTCCCCATCAGAGAGAGGGGTGATTTATGGGTGAAATATGAGCTCTTTTCTGCTCACATTTTAATGTTGCCAAATAAACCCAGAGAGCAATGACAAAAAAAACCGAGAAGGTTAGTCTTAAGCGTGATTTATTGGCAATGAGAGGAGAATATGCTTTAAGAAAACAAAAAAACATTCTATTGCATTAGCAAGTGGTACTCTACTGGCCATCTTTTATCCGGGAAGACTTTTCCGCTTTCCTATATAAACACAAGGATTGGAGTAAATGAATAACATTAATCTAATTCGCAATTAATTAAATTTTTTTCATGTCATAGCATAAATTCAAAACCTTAAACACGAGTTTTGACGCATTTTATCTTACCTTTAGAAAAAGAGCTAAAAACTATACATTGCAGACTGAATTTCCTGGGTATACGTTGCCAAATTATTTTAACATTTCATCACATAGAAAGATTGGAAATCTGAACAGATGCGTATGATTACTGTGAGCTTCCAAAGAAAAATAGAGGCGAAGCGGAAATGGGTGAAGATACGCACAGGAAAGGGTCCGAAATTGCAAGAAAGCCACGTTTATTAATAGCGAACTTCGGTATCCTCAGGAAAGGGGGGGAAAAGTGATATCGAATTCCGGTCTTCTTAGGAATTCATTCACGCCTCTTGTCGCCTTGTTATAAATACTCGTATATGTTTGACCATAGGAAGAGAAATCGAGGAACACTTTAGATGCTGACAGAGACGCCTTCCTTATCTGGATCCGCGGCGTTTCCGGCGAAGGAAGTGTGCGGTGTGTGATGGCCCCCGTGGCCGCTAATTAGCTGCGTTGACCACGGGAAAAGTGAGCTAGGTCGCGGAGCAGAGGGAGCTCTCAAGATTTTACGCACCAGCAGCTTCGAACGAATTCTCTTTAGGCTGGTTATTTGTGTCTTCTGAAGGAAGCAATTGTCAGGGCGCCACTTTTGTAGCGAACTTCGCCGTATGTAGACAGCTAGAGTCAGAATGGCTGGAAGATGAGACGTAACACAATTTTCGATGATTAAATGTAATTTTTCATGTGGGATACCTAAAGTGGCAGGAAACGCATTACACGCGTGATCGAAGCATTTTCTGTGGGGCTGTAAATTCAGTATCAAAAGGCTGTTCTTAGCGGAATAATTATAGTTGGTTGGGGGGGCTTTGCACAGATGATTTGGGTGATACAAGTATTACGCTCATTACCGTACCTTTAAAATACGGATAAGTATGAAAATTGTAAGGCATATTTAAAATCACTCCGACCCTGCCCTTCGTTTAGCCGTTGGTTGATTCAACTATTTCGTACGAACATACGTATTTTTAAAAAAAAGTTATTGCTTGTTATCAAATATGGTTTCCAATTACTAAGGCGTTCTCTCTGGTTCGTAAGTATTGACTTATATTTCTTCAAAGCAATATGAAAGTACGTGCTTAGTTCCATACTACCTTATCTGAGTGACTTGCGGTTATTTTTTCGCACTTGTCGAAATAGTGTTTTTTTATGCTTATTAGTTTATTTCGTATAATTAGTTATGCGAATGCTGTCAAGCATGGCTCATTTTTGTTGTAAAAACATATGAATATATAATCTTCTGGAAGAGTTAGCTAGTCTAACAAGTTTTTAACCTAATAAGATATCAAGTTTTAATTTTTAAGTGCGGTCAATACTCCATTGTTCCTCAATGGATATTAAGAGTCACTTTCTCCCGTGAAAAGGTTTTGGTCCACGTCAATGCACTCTTTCGGGCATTCGGAGAAAGGGTAAAATATTTCAAAACAATTGGGGTCAAAATGTTAAATGCATGGTTTGGTGCCGTTCCCTAGTAATACTTAGGATATTTGCCCGTACTTGGGCATTGGTGCCTAGGATTATTGCCGGGACGGGAGTATCGGTATCTTGATTTCTTGCCCTAGGTACCAACCTCTGTTTAAATGTCATGAAAAAGGCTTCTTCATTTAGATTTAACTTCTAAAAAAATCACTCAGACCAGGTAAGATAAACAGAGGGTAATTGTTTCCTGCATAGATATTGATCAATAATGGCATATACCCCTGCCCATTGATCTACCCTTTGATCAATCGTAAAATCGGCTTGCCCCTTTCCGTTGCCCGGCCCAAAGACAGTCTTTTCATCATACTCTTCAATAGATGACAAATTGTTAAGCACGAGTTTTTGATTCAGTATTATTATTATTAAATGGTACGTACGTGCATAGAGTATTAGATTGGACAAGTTAGGCATTCATGCGTGGAGTGTAGTGGAATCATTGCAGCAGTCTGTCTTGACGTAATTCCGTGGCACTTGGGCCGACATTGTGATAATTTAACATAATTGGTGAGTGGGATTTAGGAAAGGAAGCACGCTGGACAAGGACATAAGAATTGGAACGGGAGTTTCCATCCGCCTGAAAGGCGAGCGGCGCCACCCGGAGACGGTATGAAGTGCGTCGCTCGGAAATGAAGTCGTCAGAGGGGTAGAGATCGCGAAGGCCGCGATGAAGTGTTTCCTCGTAAAGGAAAATACGCCGCGGAGGGCGTTTAATTCTTTTATTTCCCGAGCAATGGTCCCACGACATCGATGGCGTCTTTCTGGCGACCTGGGTAACTTATTTTATCTTGGAACCCTCCTCGAAATAAATTTGATTCATTCCGAGTTAAACTTCGTCATCCATCCGCTCCTTCCCCCCACCCCTCCTCAAAGTTGAATTGAAAAAGTGGTGGGCGTCGATGAGGGAATGAATTGCGTTTCAATCATTGAGTCACAGAGAACTGCAAACCCATAGACGAAAATAGATGCGGGTGCCCTAGAGGGCACTTTTGCAGCGGGTGAGCAGCTCTTTCGCCGCAAATCCGGAACGTGTGAGATGATTCTAAGTCCTCATCACCGAGTCCGTATTAGAAGGTATGCAGCATAACGAATTTTATCCATGAGTTCCTCAAAGGAAGTAATTGGATTGCAATGGGGCTGAATATCCTACGGCTTTAGAATATTCGAAGATTAATATTGGCATCTGTGGTAGCATGATGGTTTCGCAAACGCCGCTGTTATGTTTTCGGGAGGAAGTTTATTTTAACTCATTGTTGACAAACTGAGGTATTGAGTAGGAAAAGAAGGATGCTCCACCCATATTAAAGAAAGAATCGTGTAAACATGACATTTTTAGTATTGCCACATGGTTGCTGAATGCTCTGTTGTGTGTATCAGTATAGTTAAGTGTATTATGTATAGAGTGGAGTGTTCCTTTTGAGGAAACTCCACACCTCTACGCTGCAGGGAAACTAGCGCCAGTGTTGGCATTTTCTTTTTTAAAGTCAATCTGATTTTCCTCCTATACGAATTATAGTAAGTTTTCCGAATAGGGAAAGGAATTGTGGCTAGGTGACTTATCCGAAACCTGTACCGGTGTCAGACTGCACAGCTGAGTGTAGCGGATGGAGAAACAAGGTGGGCATTAGTAAAACGGGGGGCAAGGCAGGGATGTCCGGTATGTAAATCCAAAGAAGGTAGTAAAGTGCCTTAGTGGCGAAGAATTTTTTAAGACAGTAATATAGGGGAGAATGTTGGGTAAGCTACGTAGGTGGAGGAAAAGATTGGGAATATTCGTTGAAATGAAGTGTGACAGAAAACTTACGGAAATTAAGAAAGGTTTATTGTATAGTTGCGGTTGTGTGTATATCTGAAACTTACCCAAACCGCAAGAATACCAAGTATATGGATGAAGAAATTCCCAGGGTTTCCACCAACTTATGCTTGGACGAGAGATTCCGAATTTTATCTACTAATATTTGGCTACCGATTTGAACCCTCTCGTTCCACAATCGGAGAATCGCAGAATGTGCTCAGCCTTCTGTGTTATCTGCCTGGCGTCTGTAGGAAATGATTAACTATTCCACCTCTGTTCTACACCGTAACCTCTGGGTCAAGATCCATTGAAGGTGGCAACCATGGAAATGCATCATTTATAATTATATTTTGGGATACAGTTTTCCTAGTTTTCACGCGGCCATCTCTCCACGGGATTGTGGTCTAGATACACGTCTTATATTTGGGAGGCACCGCCTTTGCGACTCCTTGTCAGTCAGAACGTCCTTCATTGCCGCTTAATCTGTACGTGGATCCGAATAGCTTCGGGGGCAAAAATATTTCTATTTCGAGGTTCCCCGTGCGTTGACCCGTTTGGTTTATTTCCGTCAACCCGAGCGCGGCCGAGGTGATGGTCCGGTGTCCTCCTCTCTCTCCATCCTCTTCCTTCCTCTTGAGGAGGTTCGAGAGAGACCGATGCCCCCCTTCCGATGCGTACGAACCTTCGAGGCAACCCATTAAGCTCCCTGCTCTCACATCTTCACCAACCGCCCACCTCCACCCCGCCTACTACCGAGAACTAAGGAGCCATCTCAGCGACAAAGTGGATACATGCAAGCACATAGCAGTCTTCCTCAAGGTCGCTTTTGAGAGGTGGAGGGAGGAGAGAATCTCTTCGAATTTCTCGGACGTGGAGGCGTCGAGTTAAATCTCTCTCTCTCTCTGAGCGAGAGAGAGGGAGAGCGAGAGAGAGAGGCCGTTCGTTCGTCTCCGTCCGCTCTTTCTCCCCAGGATGAATCACCGGGAGGGAGACGACGGGGAACGGGAAGCGGGGCGGATGGGGAGAGGGAAAGGAAAAAAAATCTAGTATTGCGCTTTTCTTATCGGTAGGCGTTGAGCGGGAAAGTTTGCGCGGAAGGAGGAAGAATCGATAGAATAAATAACCACGAGTGGAACTGGGATATCGTACTGGCGAGCGAAAGAAAAGTAGGCAAGATAAGAAAACGTTTTTTTTTAGAGCTGTCGGTACACTATCTGCCGTGCGTACGAACGAGAGAGCGGACGTCACATCATGGAAGTGTTTTAGTGAAGTAATGCTGTGAGAAACGTAAACTCTTACGAGGAATCGCAAAACCTGGCAGACGTTTGAGGGGAATGAATATTAATTGTTTGCATAATTTGGCTTAAATTATGTCTTATAATTTGCGTCTAACTTGCGCCTCTAACCTGCGTCAGCGTCTTCCAACTCGACACCCAATCAATCTTCATTGAAAGTATCAGGATTGATGAAAACGTGGCCGAGGTGGAAATAAGAGTAACCACGCAGTGCGTGCATGTCATGTGAAATCAATTGAGGCTAACTAATCCCAATAAAATACCTAATAAGGTAATTTCAATATTCAACCATGAACGCAAATGCCCTCAAGGAATAGGATTAGGAACGTTAGGAATATTCCCCGTGCATGATTTCATTGTCTGTTGGCAACAGTGGCTGGGACGATTAGCCACGGCACACGCTAGACGCCCCCCTTATGTCGCTCCTAAACCCTCGGCAAATGAAAATGCTGAAATTCACTAAGCGTCGGCCGCGTCCACTGGAAGCACGAGCAGATATTAAGTTGGCTTTTTGACGTTTCGCTCCTGTTGTGTTTCATGTTTCATTCGGTCCGGTGACACGTGCATTCATTGTCTCTTTCGAAGCCACCCTCCAGTTTTCATGCAGTGGTCCCCTC
>LYUA01000085.1:138589-169294 GCA_002093875.1 Calopteryx splendens | reverse complement strand
CCTGTCTCTCTCCCTCCCCCCCCCACGTCTTTCTCCATCTCCGTTGCTACAGCCGCAGACTTCCATCCGTGCGTATTCCATCATCGCCCGTTAGCGTTTCCCCTCCCCCGTCCTCCCCCCACCTCCACTCCTCCTCCTCTTTCACTCCCACTCAACTCTTGCCCTTTTCTCTCCTCTCTATCTTTATTCATTCCTCCCTGCTTTCTCCTTTTCGGCGTCCCGTTTCTCCTTTCCGCATAGTTTTGTCATTGCTCGCTTTAAGACTCCTCTCTACGTAGGTTTCGCGGGTTTGTTCTCTTTCTCCCGAGATCCGTCGTGCGCGGGTATATTTTGCCAGGTAGTCTTTTAGCGTCGTTCCCCTAATCCTTTTTCTCATGGATACCAATTTTATTTTCAAATTCCTTGGTGCTTGTGCCTTTGAAGGCTGATTTAATGACTTTTGACGGGGCGTGAGAGTCGTGGAACCAGAGGGTCTGGGTTCAACTCTGGGTGGCTCACAGCTTCACCAAAGCTGGGTGATTTTTCGGGTACTACGAGGTATTCGGAGATCTTCGTAGGAAGCAGAAGGTAAAACGGAAAGGAACTGGCCCCGCTCACCCTGATGTGTGAATTTCACGCGCCACAGTACGATACGAGCTCTGCCCTCGTCTTTCGCACCAACCTTCAGGTTGATTGTGGTTGTTTGCATCCTATGTTTCCGATGTAATCTTTATTTAAAAAAGCATGAAATTGCGAAGGGCAATGGATAGGTGTGTGACCCAAATAGAGTCATCAAGGGGCAAAGAAATTAGCATTTCACAGCCAAGAATGAAGGGCTGCTGTTAACCAATCTTCGGATTGAAAAGTTAATTAATGGATTCCTTACTTTATGACCAAATTAAGTGTCTCTGTAAGTATCCGTCGAGAAACGTTTAGCGGCTGCATTGATAACGACACATTCAATTAAAATTCTTGTTTAACCCCTCTCCGGTAATAACGAAGGGCAATTAATTAAAGTGTTTTCCTCTTTGCCGTGCGTATTCCCGTCGCAGCTGGAGGTTCCCAGATCGCGTCACTCATATTCCGTGATCTCCTTCCATATTCCCGTCGCTGTTGTCCGAGCGGCGATTTGACTTCCTCCACCATCCAATCTCACCAGTTTCCGCGTGTATGAGCCCAAGACCCCACCCCTATTACGTTATCCCGAGTGCATTCACTTGACGTGCCCATGTGTGACACGAAAGCCGAGGCGCACTCCAAAGACCTCCACACCTCTCCGTTCTGAGTTCTGTGACCTATGACGTGGCGCGGAGATTCACAAGCAAGGTTTTCGCGGTCGACGCCTATAGAATCAATTAATGTGAGGGACGTTTAGATGTTTCAGCATCAGTTGTCACCACGTTTAAGCCTTTTTTCCAAGAAATTCTTTACTCCGTGGATTTTCAGCCTCTTGACTCGCGGCCAAAGTTATTACACTTCAAAGATGTAGGCGTTCCCAAGAGAGGTTAATTAAATCACTTTCTCAGGACTTTTGTTTGTATTTTTCCTTTGAGTTCGCTAGATGTATTAGTGCAATTCAACTAAATGTAATTTTATTTTCAAGAAAGGTGTGTAGAATACTGAGACCGAAAGAAAAAATCACAAGGTAATATTGTTGAATGAAGGGTAATGAATGTCAGTGATGAACTGAAAAGACAATTAAGTTTCACATATAATTTTGTGATGTAATTTCGTAATGGAACCTCAAGATAGCCAATAATATTTTTCTTGGTGTGAAGTTGAAACCATGGTTTGGGGCCCTAAAATTCATCATGACTTTATTTTAAATAATGAAGGACTGCATTTCATTGCGTGGTATGATGGTTATTGCATCTCAATTGCGTTATGAGTTCCTCACCGATCAGCGTGTTACTGGTGTTTCCTCATCGCTCAAGACTGCCAATAGATGTTGAAAATGACGTCGGATCCTTTGGCCTGGAAAATTGATTCCACTAAGGGTTGTTAATAAATGGCGGTAGAAGGAATATTCCAATTTATAATGCGACGTCATAAATGAAAGCAATTTGTAGTCCGACAATAGGTCGTATTTGCACATCTTATACATAAATTTCATTAAGTATTTTAATAACAAAACGAGGAAATGGCGTATGTTTGCTAAGACATATGTCATGCATCAAGCAATAAATCATACCGTATTAACCATTGATTAGTACACTTTCATCTCTGTATTTTGGAACTTTTAAGGGAAGACCACCAGCACAAGTGAGATTTGAATATATCTATAGGGTAAATCTGTGCTCCCTAAGTTCTACAATTGATACGTTTCACGATGATATTTTTATGTATCGCTCGATATTATTGCCGATATTTTCCCGCAACGCATCCTCGGATGGGATTGCAATATATTTTCGAAAAAAATGATTGTCTGGTATGGCTCCATGTTCCAACCTTAGGCCTCACGTTACTGCTCTTCTGTCGAATCAGCAACTCGATCGCGTCACTGCCTCGCAGCATCCAAGCGACCCCACCTGCCCCACCCCTTCCTCCTGTCCCGCCTCAATTTCCTCCTCCCTGTAGGGAGAGGAAGAGAGGGCGAGTCCATCATCTCCTCCTCTCGTCCCACTCGCCTCGCCACGAGATCATCCTCGCCACTCTTAAACTCCATTCTTTTCCTTCCGCGCCGCCTCCGCTCATCTTCAACTCTTCTGCGTCGCTCGAAGCCGACTGGGGTATTTTGTACTCGACAAAAGACGAAGAGAGAGAAAGAGATCTGAATCGCCTAAGCTCTTCCTTCACCTCTCTCTCTCGCGCTGCCGTCCGTGTGGACTGGCGAAGGATTGCACCACTTTTTCTTTCCACTGCTCGCAATGCGCAACCGCTTCTGCGGAATCCGTCGTCGACTGTTTTGAGTGCGTATTTCGGCTGGTGCTGCTCGGCAATACCGGTTTCATCAAAGTTACATCTCCCCGGCTTACGAAAGTAGGAGATAGTGTATGCAATTGTGCACGCATTTACTATGGAATGTTTGATTTCATCACCTACACATTGTCGTACTCTCCAGCGACGAGAGCAAGTTTTTCTTCAGGCAATTTGACATGCATTTTAATGTGCCACATGAATCAAAATCGAATCTCATTGGGTTAAAATACGTTGTAATAGCGTATTTAGGATTGGACGAGTATAGGGAAAAATCAGATTTAAAAGAGTTGGATATTTTTCAGTGTTTGTGTGCTGATCATTTCATCACGAACTTGAAGATGTGAGAATTAATTACAGCATAATGGAGCTCCAGAGACGTTTCAATGTCTATGAATTTCAAATAATTGAATTTCAATGTCAATCACTTCACCTCCTACTGATGTGAAGACTTTGATTAGACCTTAAAAGCATTTACCCATGGTCTTGCTGATAAGTTTTACTGCATCTTTGCTATGATCCATTGGTAATGGATTAGAATAACTTAGAATAACTACTGCCAAAGGCAGCTTTCGATCTCTTTGAAATCGGCATTCTTTCATTTAGAGAACTCGGTAACATTTGGGTCAGTTCATGCATTGCATTTGATTTCGAATGAAATTACTTCTAGAGTCAGCTTTAATCTCTTTTGTAAATATTACATTCCACTAATGCGTCGATTAAGTGGAAAGATCTGCTCTAGGTACTCCCTCGGATATATTTATTTGGTCTTCGAGATCTCATTCCCTTGTCTCTTTTTCTCCGCTGGATAATTTTTATCAATCCATCCATCAATGACACCATTGGATTTCCACGAATTTTTCTGTAATCTTTCAGCCGCTCTTGTGCACTATTTTTTTAGTCGAAAAAGTGACCGCAAGGTCGGAAAATACTTGCATCCCACCTGATTGTGATCGAATGGTTTTTCTACTCGGAATTCGCGCAGAAAAAATGATTGAAATAGGAGCCCCACGTGCGTGGGAGTATTCCGTAGAGGACGTAGGTCCGCACGGAGAGAAAGTGCCGTCCTCCCATTCCTCAAATGATCCTATCCACGCCACCCGCATCGCTTACGAGTCTTCGTCACCTCGCTCAGGTGCGTTAGGTTGTCCCATCCCCGTGGGCGTGGCCCGAAGGACTCCCAGCGGCCGTGATCGCTTGTCTCCTCATCGGTGACGCCGCATCGTGTTTTCCCGAAAAGCGCGAATCAGGTGATTTCTTTTTTTTTCGGAAGTCTCTACCAGCTCGGTCAGCTGGTAGGAACCCAAGCCCTCGCGGCCATCAAATTTTGCAGCGATAGACGACAGTGGATTCGCGACGTTAGGTGTGCGCGCCTAGCGACGGGAGCCGTCGCGGTTGGGCAAGCGGCTATCCATTAGTTACTACTGCCCTATTATCATAATTAGCGGGGACGGATGCTTCAGCAGATTCCTCTAGTGCGAGCTTCATGTTGTATTATCTCGGTAAGGAAAACGGAGGAAGGGCACGGGAAACCACGTGCCGAAAGTTCTTGCGTCATGGAGAGATCCCGGCAACACTCCTGGCACCTCGCCACACCCGTGATCCCTGAAAGTAGATAAAGGTGTTTCATTTGATATACTGGTGCCGTCAAAGTTGATCGGAGACATTCATGACTCAGGTATTCTAGCTCCTTATGAAAAACTATCGCCTTCATAGTCCGTTAGCAGGAGTCACTGATTAGTATTTTCCCGCTTAATTAACAGTAGGATAGTCTTGAATTTGGCAGTGGAATAAGATGCGATGGAAGGTAGTTTTTCTGTATTCCAGTTTAAGGCAGCAATGACATTGATGAAGCTGAGTTTATTATATAAGAAGGAGTTCAACCCTTCTTCGGAGCCTATCAATTATTCAAATGATTATCAATTTTATGTCGGTTCATGTATTATAATACCAGCAGTCGCGGAATCCTCTGAAAAAAATCTGGCACAGAAGTTCACAAACTTTCATGGCTGGGGCCGCTGGCCATAAAAATATAATACTCCTTACAGAATACCTATAAAGGAAAACTGACATCTATATGATATCTTCAAAGGAAAATTAGTACCATGCATAGTAAATATTAAGACTTGAAGCATGTAATAGTTGGGTTAAAAGTGTTCATATTGCGTGCGGCAGTACTGTGCAACTCCTTTGCGTTATGTATTAGATTTTTGGGATAGTCCACAGCCTTGATTTTCGACGATCTATAACAATCCATGGTAATAAATAAAACTTAGCAGTTCTTATGTCAAAAAATTAAAAATCCCTCAAGTTCCGATTAAGAAGATTAATCAAAGAAAATAACTCAGCGCCAATGTGTGCTCTGAAAAGGGCCGTAGCGGTTGGACGTCATCTCGTGTGAAAGGAATTGGACTAATATAATGAATAATAATTGGATAAAACAATTCATTTTTGTGTTTTCGCGTTCCATTTTCTGCCATAATTTTCAATACACCCCAACCCCTTCCTCAAAATCATTTTTCGCCAACTCACCATGGAGTCGTGTCTCTTAGTTTGGATCCCACTGGTCTGATTAAGGAGGCTATCCCCCATTTTTTGTATACGCCTCCGCACTCTCCAGCGTCCATTGTCGTATTTTCACCCTCCATTCGGATCACTCTCCAGAGGATCGGCCTCGGAACTTGTACGCACGCACGCGTGAGATTTTAAGCACTGGCGTCGCAGCTATGAGAGTACGTCGACATCGACCGCTGTGATGAATTAAAATTATGTTGGTGCACCTCGCGAGCAGCACAATAGCATTAGGAGGAATGCCGGAGGTGTGGTGCCAGACACCTTAGACACGCAGAAATTAGCCGCTTCGGCTGATGGCCACCATCCCTTCACGTCGATTAATGGCTCTGCGCGTGCCAACTTGCACGCGTGCCTTCTTCATAAGAGCATACGATCGGAGAGAGGTAAAGCGTTCGCGGGATCGTTTCCTGAATTCAAATTCAACAGAATGGGAGGAGGGATGTTTTTTGTAATTTATTTTTTCACTGTTGGATCTCTATCGTGCGATTCAGCCACTTCCTTACCCTGATTCATCACGTAAAGCCGTTGAGTTATGACCTAGGGAAGACATACCTACAATTATAAAATTATGCCCTTGTTCCTGCTCGCATGCCATTGGAGTGAGATGGGAACTGCGTAGGTTGGCCTGTACCCATGGAAAAGTTGATTTTATTTTAGTAAGCGATGCATCGGCGCAAGTCGCCTTCTCGTCCTGTCACTGCGTTGTTTTTATTAGTCTAGCGTGATGCATGTGCTGAACCGAAATCTTGAATTGAATTTTTGGCCTGAAGGTAACCTTGCCTGATGAATGCCAAAAGCTGATGCCTCATTGGGTTGTGTTGAAATATTATCGATTCTGTTATTGAACCGTGGTAGCGGCATTGCACATACTCAGTACAGAAGTATTGTAGGCCGATTAAGTTATTATGATAGGTTCGTGCGCTCTTCGAAATGAAATCCGAAAACATCTGCGGTGCACTAATAAAGGTTTCATACGAGAAGCATCTCCAGATCAAAGACTTTCGCAGCGTTGCAAAGGAAGCAGGATGCGCATAAGTACACGCACGAAGCGAAGCGAAAATGTGCCGCAGGGAAAAAAATGAAACTTTTCGTCCTGCAGCGAGCGGATGGAGGCTGTTTTCTCCCGTGTTTGCGTGCCTTGGCCGGCGGCTCCCTCTCGTCTCATCTGCCTCGGATAATGCGTCCATTCCTCCGCATAGCATCCGCCGCGTCCCCCGCCTCTCCCCCCTCCCCCCCATCTCATCCCGTCGCCCTCCACGCATGCCTCCCTCCTCTCACCCACCAGCCTCCTTCATCCGTTCCGCATACGGATTCGGGACTTGCATCGCTGGAGACGACGCCCTCGCCTTTATGCCAGCCCGCAAGATCCCTTCCCACCGCTCACCTACCCCAGAGGCCCTCCCCGGCGACCCTTGCTGATCTCGTCGTTTCCCTCCCTCTCTCTCTCTCCCCTTCTCCACCGCCTTCTCGGTCCGCATCCTCTCGCGTCCCTTCGCTTCCCCTCCCTTAGTACTCAGCGGGGTCCATTGGCAGGGTTGCTGAAAGGCTGGGAAGATTGAGATGGGAAAGATTGGAATTGATTGAGAAGAGATTGTAAGTAGAAGGTAGAGAATTTTTATTGTTCCTCGACAACTTGACGCTTTTTGTCCTGTGATCTCCTTGCCCCCTGGCACTTGCTGAAGTGAGCGTCTCTCTACTTACATGTGTCGCTTCTGTTTTACTCCGGAAAACCTACAATTTTTGTTGCGTCGAATTATCTGTCGGTCGAATCGGAATCGGTCGAATTATCTTCATTAACTTGTTAAACGGTGTGCATAAATAACTTCAAGTGTCTGCTGGAGTTAAACGCCCAACCGAGCACGTTCGTTTCGTACACTCACAGTCAGTTTATATATAGGACCGCATGGCCTGCCGTTTTCTCCCAGCCTTTTTGGGAGACCGTACGGTGGGTAGTAAAACCCCGCACTTAAAACACCTCCATTGAGATTGAACTTCACTTCTAAGGCCCCATTTCCCGATCGGGAATCTCGATTCATGCTCCAAACCAAGTCCTCAGTTCTGTGAAGGAGCTGCGGTGATTATGTCAATGTATTTCGTTTTGGCAAATTACCTGTAAAGTCTTGCGGCGAAAGTGTTTCTTTTTGTGGCATTTTAGCATTACGTCAACTTGGGTTATGTCCTTGAATTTATACTTTTATAAACCAATTTCTTATTCCCGTTGAATATTTCAGAGGAGTTTTTATCGTGTAGCAATAGTAATGCAATGTTCGAGTATTTTAAAGGTTTCTCGGCAATTGCCGTCAACGTGTTTTAGTAGTGGCCTATAAAGAAATATTCGTCTAACTTTTTTAGGGCTTTTTACTTCGTGTCCTCTAATATTTGTTTTATTCAATTCGAAGTTACATTGAGAAGCAGACGCAATATTCGTTGCCACTGCTCTGTCTACCGGTTTATTTTCTGTTCACATACCTGGCTTGCCAAATAGGACTTTTCAAATCGTGCGGTGATCACACATAAGTCAGATTATAAGTAATTAAATCTGAGAAAAGCTCTGCCATCAGTCTTAACCGTCAAATTCCCAGCAACGTTGTCATTTTGTTTGGTAATGAAAACCCTTACGATTATAAATGATGGCTGGAAATTTTATTTTAGCCGGGGAAGGTGTTTCTTCTCACATTCCTCGGTCTTCTACCCTTAAATCCTCCTATTTGACACCCAATTTATCGCCTTCTCTCCGACATTTGTCCCTCTTTTGTCACCCATCAGCATCTGTCGACGGGAGAATAATCTCCTGCATGGGTTTCTCCACATTCACACTTCGCGATCCCAAAGGGTTTTCCACCTGAACCCCAAGCCGCTTCCCATTTTCATCCACCGTTACCTGAAGTAGCCGGTGCTAATATGGTGGTCTCTCAAATATGCGCACTACCTTTTTCGGAAGTCGTGCGCATTTAACTCTTAAAACAATTCATTACGGTGCCATCAGTAAATTTTAAAAATACATTGAACGCTAGTAGACGAGAGGAGAGATTCTTCGGACTCCTTTGTATTGGAATATGAAGTATTGCTTAAATAAATAATATATAAAGCCGTGCATTAAACTAATGAGCTATTCGAAACCTTGGTGAAACTCTGATAAAGAGTTATATTATCGCCGTATTGAAGACAGGAAAACATCATATTGTCTTAATGGGAAATGCTATATCTAGATGCGTCATTAAATTCTCTACTGATGACATAATCACCCAACACGTTGAACATATCAAGGCTGTCATTTATCAAGCTCCAATTCTCTCCCGCACCTAGTGTCATGAGATGAATATTTTCTGCTGGTGCTAAAATTTGTTATCGGACTAAAGTCTTCTTTAGCTATTTTGGTGACGATCTGTATTCTTTGGAATGAATATTCCCTCATTTAAACTGAATCTGTGAATAAAAAAAACCTGAAGGAAAGAGGAGAATCGATTCCGACGAAACTCAGCGTATGCTCTCACTCCCATCCCCGTGCTCTTCCAACGTCTCCCCTTCTTTTTTTCCTCATTTCTATAGATAGGTGGCAGTCTTTTTTCTATGATTCTTGACGTCTCCCAAAGTGCTGGTAACAGGTACATAAGTTTTCCTCTTGTCGGTATGTTTTCTTCAACCCCACATTGTTTTATCTCAGCGTCAAACTAGTATATAGAGAATATCTTTAGGTGAAATAAAGCAATAACTATCTGTGGACCAGATTTGACTCGTTTAATGTAGATAAAATAAAGAAAACTAAGTAAATTTAAAGATTTTTCACGCAGTCTTTATTTTTCGAATCGGAAAGATGACTACGAATCGTATTACATTCGTCAGGACTTCGTTAGCAAAAATCAGTCGAACATAATTCTACCTAAACTCGCAAAACCTTGTCTTATGGATGATTTTCGGCAGGGATATGAAATTCGGGTGTTTGTAGTCGTATAACTTTAAATTTACTTTTATTTTGTTTAATTTCAGCGAATATTCGACTAGGTTTGGTAATATACTACACCATCTCGAAAACCTTATACCTATTTGTACAGAGCACAGTAGCAGGGGAAATAGCTCGGGGTTATTGAGTGTGTGATAAGAAAGTGAAAGCCACTCCTGAGTCCCTTGAAAACATCGCTTTAGAAAAATGAACGAAGAAAGGTTTTTTTAAGCGAAAACAAGTGAGCAGCTAAGGGCGTGCGCGCTCACCATAACTTTCATTCGAAAAATTTCATGGACTCTGCGATCTGGGAAAAACCCGGAAAAACCCAAAATACCGCAAACAAGAGCCTTTTCATTTCCTTTCTCCCTAATTGTCATAAAATATACATTGGATCAGACTAAAATGAAGTTTATAAGAACACTTACGTCCACTGGGATGAGGGTAACGGCGACAATATGCTGGAAATAACATTCTCACAAAAAACTATATGGGGATGCAGGAAGAAGCGAAGTTTGTTACATTAGCATGCAGTATAATTTATGATCAATAAAAATGTGTAAAAATTTAAATAATTAGTATAAAAGGTTTTTTTTAATGTCAGGGACACGAGCAATGGAAACAGATTACTGCGTGCTGTATTCACAACTCACCGAGTAAAAGCTTTTAATCCTGCCTCAGACAAGGACCTTTTACTATCAATTTTTTTTCAGTAATTGTTGTGCTTATTGTGCAAAATTACTTCATCGTTGGTATACATTAAGAATAAAATTTGCACAACTACTAATTGTAAGACATCGTAAATCCTCGACAGCAAGAGGCTACGATGAAAAAATTGAATCAGGTAGTTTCTTTGAAGAGGTTATCTCAAAGTAGTCAGTGCGAATTTGGAAGGTGTTTATGTTCCAATATTTTCTTATATTACCCTTGCTTTTTTGATGATATAAGAAAACAATGTTATTATATTCCACCATTACTTGCAATAACTACCTCTCTGTTTCATTATTCAGGAAGTCACAAGTCAATTCTAATTCATTACTTCACTGAACTACAATCTGAAAACGAGAAGTTTTGTGCTATCTAAACAATTTTCATTTTGATACTTATTTCTCAGTTTTACGTTCTTTGAGGGTTGACGGTATTCTTAGCTTAAGCTCTGCAAGAAAACGTTACACCAAAGCACACCATCAATCACTTTCGCAGAATTAGAGTTTGCGACTTGCAAGAAAACCCTCGATCTTTTCATTTTCCTTATAGTTCAGAATTTAGAGATGGAAGCGTTCCAATTGCAATTTTACTAATTTACTTGTTCTTTATTTTTATTTTGTCTTATACAGAGCGTAAACATAAAACTAAGGAAGGAGTATTGTGGAAAATTGAATAAAGTCTACATTTATTACAGAATACTTTCAGTGTATTGAAGATCGATAGTTTGGCCGTCCGATTCCATTCATTTATCGTTCCTAGATACTGCTTTGACCGTTCAATTAAGCTTTCCTTCCAAAGTGCGGCCCAAGGGCGCATCATAGTATTGGCGGCTGTGTGCCACATTCTGTTCAAACACATCTCCGAAGCGGAGCCACGACTTCAGGTCCACCACACGTGGCCGAACAAATTCACACTCCGCATCTCAGTTCGTGATGGCAGCCATAGGCTAGAGATTGATGGCCTCTTTCTCCCCGGAGGCATTTTCAAAGTCTTGTTATGTAATACCTGGTTTACTTCTGCATATATTCGCGTAAAATATTTTAATTCGATTGACTTTGATCAAAATATCAAACCTATAACGTATTAGCACGAAGTTTTAATAGGTAAATATGTAATATGTGGGCTACTTTTGCTTATCTTCTCGTTAAAATGTTTTAGTTCTGTTGACTATGGTCAAAATGTAAAACAAATACGCATTAACGTCATAGATTCAATCGAATTATATGGAGTGCACATCTCGCTCAAAAATATTTCTTACCCCTGAATGAATATGAATGGTTGTGAATACGTCAGCCCTGTTCAGTGTAACCATTGTTTGCTATAGGTATTGAACGGAACCTTCGCTATCCAATAGGAGATTCTAGGTTTTCGCGAAATCCTAGCCGCTTGGAGGAAAGTATGGCGATAGTGTTTGAAGAGGGTTATGTGAATTTTATTTTCCGAGGGAACAAACCGTGACATGTCAATCGCATGGGGTTATACAAATTTCCACATGCTGACGTTTTGATCGTTGCTTTGGAATTCTTTCTAGATCAGAACAAAAGAAATCCATTTCCGTAGACTAACCGGAGATGGAGTGCATTCCGCAGAACATTATTGTCGCACAAAATTACCACGCCAGCCATGATATTAACTTTTCCCATTTTGCTTTCTTCCACAGAGGTCCAGAGCGACTCGGTCCCGAGGGACGAAGGGGAATCGGAGAGGATGGAGATAACCCGCGTGGAGAAGGAGGAGAAGAGCGACAGCGAGAAGGTGGCCGGCGACGGGGGAGGCGTGGAAGCTGAGTTTCCAAAAGGAGAAGCTTCGGAGTCAATGGAGCAGCAGACCATTGAGGAGGAGGAGAAGCGACCGGAGGAGGAGAGGGGCGGTCCCGTGACGAGACAGAGGAAGGAGGATGCGGCCGTGTCTGCGAAGCCGATCACCTTAGTCGCCGCTGAACAAGAGTCCAACTTGATCGGTGCCAGGAAGAGAAAATCCAATAAAGTCGTGAAGCGAGAGGTGGGTGGACTTATTGACTTTTTGCCATGTCCATGGCACAGATGAAATTCCAAAGGAAATTCGAAAGCACTACCAACAAATGCACTCGTGGGTGCCGTATGTTCCCCCCGTTTCGTCTTAATGGATGCAATCTAACTCCTCACATCGCTAATAGAATGACGAGATTATTGCTATGTTAATTATTAAATTACTTAACCCTCATTCTGAACTAGATACACAGGCATTATTGTATCTATTTTTATCAATGAAAGTTTAGATTATTAATGAGTATATGGAAATTATAAGACTAAACAATGGTGAATAAAAAAATGTTACTTATAGTAATCCCAATTTTGGTGAACATTAACCATTCACCACGCAATGGTATCATTAAAAACTCTTTTAATTGCTGCTTATGAGTTTTAAAAAACAAAAATACCCGTATTTTCAGTTATTTAATTTTTCTCCTAGTTTCATAGTCAGAACTGGCTAAACATCGAAGCGCTTATTCCTTTCGTCGAAAGAGTGCTCTCATAGTTGTTACAAGTCCCTTCCATACAATCGCCACAGTATATTCGGCCAACAATGCCTCGTCATTGGCCGAGCCGAATCTGATGGCGTAGTAACTATAACTGGGTGGGCGAAGGCTTTTTGGGTATGCTTATGCTTTACGAGTTAACAGATAACCCACAGAAGTAAATTTTTTTTTACTACGAATAATTTTTTGGGTACTTCTAATGAATTCGTGAATAAAATTTAAAATTAGCGTCTAAGTGAACGAGCCCATTAGGATTCCTCATAACGCTTTTACTAAGTGTGATCTATACTTATCATTTTGTAACAATTTATTCCTTTTCTTCTTAGGTGGAACCTAGGATGGAAATCGTGACAGAAGTGGTAGAGGAAGTTATTACAGTAGTTGCTCAACCAGAAGAAGTGAGGGAGAAGGAAAAGGCAGTGTCGGAGGAAGAGGAGCCTCAATCTTCAGCCACTTCCGCAGAGGCGGACGACGTGGTGGAGGAACCTGCTGGGCAGCCGGAGGAAGAGCGGAAAGGGGACACAAAGGCACGGAAGGGTGACGATGAAGAGGACATGCGCTATGTGTGCCCCATCTGTGAGGATGTCCTTAGCTCACAACACCTCTTCACTGTCCACATAAGGTCCCACAACACTCCTGGTCCGACGCCCAGCGACGGATCCACGTCCGCAGCCGCAAACGCCGCTTCCTCCAATGGCTTGAAGGCTTTTAGCTGCAGGATATGTGGGAAGGCCCTGAGTTCGTCGAGCTCCCTTGATCGCCATATGCTCGTGCACTCTGGAGAGCGACCCTTCAAATGCCGGCTCTGTGGGGTGGCGTTCACGACCAACGGCAACATGCACCGGCACATGAGAACTCACGCTGCTAACGCGCAATCGGTGAAGGAGACGGAGGAGGTGAGCGACTGCGGAAGTTCGGACAGCGGCGGTTCGAAGAGGGGAAAGGTGACGCCGAAGAAGTCACCGGCGCCGTCCACGACGGCGTCGTCGCCGGGTAGTGGAAGGAAGAGAACAGCCAACGGGAGCACTGTGGATGTCACTTCTGGGAGACTCCCGGGAAGGGGAGGTTGCTCTCCAAGGACGAGGACCGCGAAGGAATCTTCGGATATGGGCTGGAGGTGCCTCTCCTGCGACATTTCCTTCAGAAACCAAAGAGCCCTACGCGTCCATGCTTATATGTCGCATAGGGAGCTTGAGCCGGAAGAGGAGGAAGACGATGACTTTGACGATGAAGATTACGAGGAAGAGGAGAGGTGCACTGGAAGGAAGCGGACAAGAAGATCCGGTGAGAGGGAGGAGAGGTCATCGTCGCAGCCCAACCAGACGCCCACATTGGGATTTCAAGACTTGACCTTTGTGGACTTCTCGACCCAGAAGTTCCCTCTAATCGCGAACGCTGCTTGCGAGAGGGCCGTACACCGTGCTTCTAGCGAATTCCACCGCTTCCAGTGCGGGCGATGCGATCGCGCCTTTCCATGTGGTTCTGCCCTCCACATACACGCAGACACTCGCCACCGTGCGTCCTCAACCTCACCGGCGACCGCAGCACCACCCACGGCCGATGATCCGAAGGAGGATTTCTTCGCGGTGCTAAATTTGCAGAACAAGACGAGGTGCAGCACCTCCCCATCCCCTGCAACCCACCAAAGTTCCCTCCCTCCACATGTTCGTCTTTTCCCTCATTCAAACTCCCCTTCCCTGTCTCACTTACCCTACGCCGAAAGAAAGAGGAGAGAGGAAGAATTTGACAACGCTTTCTATTTCAACAGCCCGGCGATGAAGCCCAAAGACCTTCACCTTGGAATGAAGAGGGTCACTAAAGCAACGGAAACCGATTCTGGTCGGGAAACCTCCGATACTCCCAAAGACTTGGCGGATATTAATAGCATAATATCTGTTGTCGCTGGAAATGGTTCCGAGTTTATGAGACCGATGGAGGAGGAGGAGGATGATGATGCGGAGACAGGTGGTTATGAGGAAGAAGAGGAGGAACAAGAAGAGGAAGACGCAACCTTCGCCGCGGAGTTACGCGAGATGAAGATGCGGGGGGAATTTCCTTGCAAGCTTTGCCCGTCAGTGTTTCCCAACTTGCGCGCTCTGAAGGGGCACTGCAGGAACCATATTGCCGAAATTGTTGAGGGACAGCCTGGGGAGGATGAGAACCCAAACCGCTATGCATGCTGTCTCTGCGGCCGCCGGATCGCCTCCGACAAGCACGGACTGATGCGCCATCTTCGATCACACAATGGAGAAAGACCATTTAGGTGTGCTCTCTGCCGCTATGCTTTCACCACCAAGGCAAATTGCGAGAGGCACCTTAGAAACAGGCATTCAAAAGTATCCAGAGATGAAGTCAGGAGATCCGTCATCTACTCACCCATGACCGACGAAAATATGAGTGGCTTTGCTACCGGCGACAACCCGAGGGAATTCGGAGAAAAGTCGGGAAATTTGCGGCATGAAAGCGCATTCGCCTCCTCGTCCACTCAATGCACACCACCTAGGATTTCATCTCCACCTACGAAGCTTTCGGCTCTCTTGACAGCAATATCCGAGGCCAAAAACTGTCTATCACGATCCGAACCATTCTCTAAGGACCATGAGAAAGACGAAAAACCAAAATTCGGTGATAGAGATGTAGAGATGAGGATCAATAATAAACAGTTGGGGGGCCACATGGATGATTTGTCCAGCGTGGAAGCGCTAGTCAATTTTGCCAAAAGTCCATCTCTTACTGCACCGCTTACGATGAGTGGCCAAATAACACTGCCCATGCATCAGCACCTTTTCCGCCCAATAGCAGTTAAGCAAGAAATTGTAAAGGAGACTGTACCAGTTGGAGCGGAGGCCCCATTGGATTTGAGCATGGACGCCCTTGACTTGAGCAGTAAAAAGGTACAAGATGAACCAGAGGACCTGTCTAGGCCTTCAGTTGGAAAGCTGCGAACAAACATCCCGGTCCCCTCTCCATCCACTGGGGGGAGCTTCAATGGAGGGCTATTAATGCCAGCAAGGTTCCCTACCGTACAGACAACCAGACCAATGGCTCCTCCTCCCTCAACAAATAGCTCTCAACTCAGTCCCCAAATGTTGAAGGTTGACTCTTCCCCAGTTTCCATTTCGAATGGAGTACCAAAGATGGACATTCCAATGTCGACTCCACCTTCTCAACCGCCTTTTTATTCCAGTCCTCTCCAAATGTACCTGAACTCACAGTACCCTACATCGGCCTCTACACCAGTGAGACCACCTGTTGGGAATTTTCCGTACCTACTTCCGCTCCCTTTCCCAAGCTCAGGAACACCTCTTCTTCCTCAGCTTCAGCCCACGCAAGTGCAGTCACCAGCACTGCATCCATCTCCCCTCATTTCTCCCTCAGTCACCCAATCCCTATCTTCTCAAAGCGTGCCGTCCTATTCTGGCATTCCAACATCCTGTGCTCCACCATCACTCGAGCGTCTAGAAAAAGAAATCCTACGAAATCTGCAACTGTCTTCTGGGGGGTCGTTAGTTCTGGATACAGCATCAATGAGTGAACGAATCCAGACACTAGCAATCGCTGCGGCAGCTGCTGTTGGCTTTCCTTCTGCAGCGACACCTTCTGAACTTCCTCCGAAGCCAGTACTTTCACAAACCAAAGAATCGAAGCCAAATGATCCAGTAGTAACTGCGATGAGGGAAGCCACCCCATCCAAAGAGGACAATCGAATGCAATCTGGGGTCAAAATGGTAATCAAGAACGGCGTGCTGATGCCGAAACAGAAGCAGAGGAGATATAGAACGGAACGCCCTTTCGCTTGTTGTCACTGCTCTGCTCGTTTCACTCTGCGTTCCAACATGGAGAGGCACATCAAGCAACAGCACCCGGAATTCTGGAGTCAAAGACCGAGAGGCGGCAGGCGAGGCGGCAGTAGCGGCCTCTCTGGTGTGCCGTCTTCCAGGACAGACACTTCCCCATCAGCATCAGACGCTAGGCTATCTAACTCCCCTGATGGACCGCTACCTCCAGCGGCTTCTTTACCTGCCGAATCTGCTGGAAAACCCGGAAGTGAAAATGGTTCCGAGGACTATAGAGACGATGACATGAACACTGACGACGTGGAAGGCAGTGAAGTGCTTTCGCCAAATGACGACAGAGTTTCCACTCCAGAATCTTCAACGACTATTGATGATCCTAGTAATAAGGCCAAAGATAATAATAAGAAAGTGATCTCAGAAGAGGTGAAGAACGCTATTGCTCAGCAACTAAAATCAAAACTTGTCGCCGATTGCCGATCTAACACTAGCCAATTGTGCGAGGTTGATTCAAAGAGAATCGATACCAAAGACGATGTAAGGAAGACGAATAAGGATACTAAAGGCAAAGGTGCAGCAGAGGACGAAGACAGTGGTGAACTGGTGATAGACGAAGAAAAGATGGAAACTGAAAATGACTGCAGTTCGGACAAGGGGAGGAACGCATTATGTCCAGAAACCAAAGAGGACGAATCTAGTGGTGTGGATCTAGCCAGTGTATCTAAGTTATTGGACAATGCCTCTACACAGACATTCCAGCAGTATTTCAAGTCGGAGGAAGACGAAGATATTGAGGAAACAGATGTTAGAGGTTCGCGTCGCGGGGTTGACGAGGGTTACGACGGCGGGGAAGACGGCGAGGATGAAGAAGAGGAGGAAGGTTGGAAAAGTGGAGATGAGACCGGGGGCAGCAAGTGCGCATCGTCGGGAGAGGAAGGACCTATCAGGGGCAATAACCGTGGGAGGGCGGACGACAGAGACGACAGCTTGGAACGCAAGTTGGCTTCCGTGACCGTGGAGGCAGCGACGGCTGCGGACACTGAGGACAAGGGAAAGCGGCGCAGCGCCTACTCCTCGGCGCCGAACCGCGTCTCTTGTCCGTACTGCATGAGGAAGTTCCCCTGGCGCAGCTCCCTGAGACGCCACATCCTGACACACACCGGACAGAAACCTTACAAGTGTGCGCACTGTCCCCTGCTATTTACGACAAAGTCAAACTGCGACCGGCACCTCCTGAGGAAACACGGGAGGGGCAACGGGGGAGGGAGCGGCAGCGGAGGCTGCGGCGGCAGCAGCAGCGGCGCAGAGGACTCCGCTTCCGTGGTCAGCTCCTCCGGCGGAGGTGGGTTGTCCCCGGGGGGCAGCGCCGCCTCTAGCGCTTATACAATGCGTAACGTTCCTGAGAGACCGTACAAGTGTAGCGTCTGCCCGAGTTCCACCTTCTCCACGCAGAACAACCTGAAGAAGCACCTCGCGACAAAACACCAGCACCTCCAACCTCCCAGTCACCACAGCGGTAGACTTTCGGCTTCACCGCGCGGCGGGTCGGAGAAGGGTGGTTCTCTGTCCTCGGCCAGCAGTCCCCGTTGTGCCACTGAGGAGCGGGACGTGGACGATGAGGAAGACGAAGAGGGTCTCGTGGGCGCCGAAGACGAGGAAGGGATGCTGGACGAGGAGGATGATCCGGAAGAGGACGAAGAGGATGGTGAGTTCGAGGAGGACGAGGAAACCGCCGACTGCGGAGCGGGCGAAGCACTGTGCAATGGCGAGGCCCACGCTCTTCGGAGCCAAAGCAGCTCAAATAAGAAGAAAGACGTAACACCACCGCATTCGGGCTCGAAGAATAACGATAAAGCTGCGGAGCAGTCTCCCTCGAGCCAAAGTAAACATCAGCACCTGAATGGGAATCTGCCGATTGCTTCGGCGGACGAAAGCGAACAGGCGAAACCGACGTGGGACAAAGGCCGAACCCCACCTCCCCCTCTACCTGCTTTACAGACCCACCAGGTGCAGTTGCCGACTCACCACCACCACCATCATCACCACCATCACCATCATCACCCAGGCTCTGACCTCCCGTTCAAATGCCATCTCTGCGAACGCAGCTATGCAGAGAGAAACGACGCCCTCAATCACATTAAGGAAGCCCACGCCTCAGAGTACGAACTCCTAGTGGCTAAAGGAGCGCTGGACTCCGCTAATGCAGTCTCATCCGAAGATGCCCACAACAACAATCACCATAACGGTCCAAATAACAACAACGTTGCGGGAACAGACCAGGCGGGAGGAGAAGAGAGCTTAGAGCAACTGAGGGGAAAGTTTCCTGATTATGCCAATAGAAAGGTTAGTACACTAATATACCAAATGCATACTAAATTGACTGAAAACTATTTTAAGTGTGGCATAAAAGGTTATGCATAATTAGCTGCTTTATAATTTAGATTAGCACTATGCGATTGCCAAGTTAATATTTCAAACTGTCTATGTATAGGAGTGAAAAATCAATTACAGATAAATATTTATGTAATGGGAGTTCCATATTGCAAAACAGTTGGGTTAATTCTGCAATATCCTATCCAATAACATGCAAAATTCTCTAAAAAATTATTAAGGGTTTTTTTGTATAAATGAAAGTTGATGTTCTGTATAGGTTTTCCAATTATGGTATACTAAAATGCAACAATAAAACAAATAATAAAATGGTACAGTGATCCAAAAGCCCAAGAAATGAAACATTTTATTAGGTGATCCATTTGTCTGATTATATTTGGAATATAGCTACTCTTTTTCATCCTATAACTTAGATAGGACTTTGTCTATGGTCCTTAAATTTGAAATGTATATTAAAAATGCGAAGAATAAAATGGAGATGTTCATTAAACAGTAAAGACTAATTGAATGGTGTATCTTGTGTCATTTTAACCTTTTCTGATGACTGATAGTTGCCAACTGCATTCACTTGAACTGTAAATGTGAAGTCCTATATGTCATGACCGACATTAGGCATCCCAGAAAATAATAATTCCAATTTCTTATTTTTTTCAAAATATTTATATGTTGAAGTCTGAAATTTGCATTGTTTTACTTCACTAGAATATCATTGAGCAGTAAAGTCAACCATTATGATATCAGTGAGAAATTGTGCGAAATATTTTTATTGAAGCTATTATTCTGTGTGTCAGACGATTTCACTGCAATTACTCTTTTCATCAAATTCAATCTGAAAATGATAGAAGTGGCTGAACGATATTGAAATGTAGTATTCTCTTTGATTATTCCAGGTTGTTTGTGCATTTTGCATTCGTCGCTTCTGGTCTGCCGAAGACCTTCGGCGTCACATGCGCACGCATACTGGTGAGCGTCCCTTTTCATGTGACATATGCTCAAGGCGCTTCACTCTCAAGCACAGTATGCTTCGACACCGCAAGAAGCACTCGACTACAGAGCGGGCATCAGGAGGAAGCAATGCAGTTGTTGTTGCAACATCTGAGGCTAGTGATGAGGAGGCCATCACTACAAGGCATAGGGCAACAACAGGTGATTTGGTAGCAATAAACCATTTGAAATGGGAGAAAAATGTGCATGGTGGGAAAGATGATGATGAGGCCGAGGGAAAACGACGGAAACTCATTCCTCAGGAGATTAATCTTGCAGCTGCTATAGGAGGGGCAGCAGGAGCTGGTGACTTGATAGGAAATTTATTGGGCATACAAGATAGGTCCATAATTGACAAGATGCTTCTTTCCAAGTCAGCTGATGATGCAGCAAAACTTTTAGGAGTAGACGGACATGACTGAAGAGGAAATTTCTTTTATGTGTTGATTGAGTGATTTCATCCCTCTTACTTTTGTTCCCGTGAAAAATTTTAATCACCGAGGTACAATGTTTAGAATCTCCCTTAATTTGCATAGCTGATGAGCCCTAATTTTTTGGCTTGCTCAGCACTTGTGCATCTTAAAGTTTGAATCCATCATTTTACTTTGTATATATGTTACAAAAGTAATAAGAAATAGCCATTTGTGTGATCTGGGGATAGATCAATGTTCACGAACTATTTGTGGTTGATGTCCTATTAATAATGGCCATCATATCCCATCAAGAGCTACATCCAAATATGTTATACTTGAGCGAAGTGCACATACTGCAACACAAATTACAGGTTTCCTGCCCCCTCTCATTTGGGGATTGGTGTGCAGATAATGGTTTTGTACTATTACTAAATAGCTAGTGTGTGCACATTTCTAACCATTTTCAGTAAAAATTGTTGTGTTCAGGTTTTGTATAGAATTATTATTCTCATTATGAATGGAGAATTGCAATATTGTCCATCTATCTCCATATAAAGTTTGAAAAAAGCACGTATCATTTTAATGCCTTAATTAAGATCTTTTTATGTTAGAATAGATGGCAATATTTGTCAGTATTTTTAAGAAGTATTTATATATGTATACATGGTCCTAGTAGTTCACATTTTCTAATCTTTATACTTGGAATACCTTTTTCAATGTGAATATGGGCATGTAAGTTTGGACAGTGAATGATCTGAAGTCATACCAGCTCCTGAAATGCTACCATGGCATTTAAAGTGTATAGGAGACTCTTTGACTTTGCCAAAGTAGGCACTGTTTTTGAAATGGGAGAATGTTTTGGTTACCAGTTAACTGTTTCTTAGTGAATTAACAATAATAATGCTGGTAATAATATTTTATTTGAATGGCAGCAATACTTAAGCCACTTGATGATAATTTATAAGATGAATGTTAAGTTTATTTACAGTCTTCAACATGGTAAAGGCCTTACTTCTTCATGAATTACCAATGCTCATCAAATTGTCATGTTTGTAAAAATGGATGCACATACGAATGTATGAGGATCTGATTATATATAAAAAATATATATAGGTAGAATTACCATTGAGCTAACATGAGAAGTTAATAGTCAAGCTATAAGGCAAAGCAATGTAAATTTTGTATGAATATATTTTATTTTAATATTTATTTACTTTACTATTCATATTTACCAGAGATGATTTAACAAATAAAATTTGTGGATGTGTAATGTGAGATGGCTTTGTTTGCATTCCATTTATAATGTCATCATTCCACATTTTCTAAGTCTCATATTAAAGATCTCTGCACATGATGTAATTATACACCTTACTTTGCTTTCTTCTTTGATCAGTATTTAGGTAATGATAATTGAGGGAGAGAAAACTATCAGAATTTTTTTTCTGTTACATTCCACTGACAAATCTTAGCTGAGGTCAGTTTTTAATTTGTAAGGGCTATTGTTTGAGTGAAATTGGATCTGTGATTCTTGAAAAGTATTTCTAAGATATGGCAATATCTTTGTGGAGAGTGTGAATTCATTTATGATGAAAAATGCAAAATAAATTACATAAATGTTCCACCCTAAGCAGTGCGCTCTATGCTAGAAGTTTGGTTTGTTTTAATGATATTAATTGACATGTTTAAGAATATCTATTGTTGAGTTTGTCACTGAGTTCAGTTGCAAAAGAAAAGAAATTAGTGTTACCCAAAAAATTGGCAGTTTCTACCATCATACTATATTTGTCATTCTTGCATTGGTGTTTTTGTAAAATATTATAAATACCTCATTTACAATGCAAATAAGGTTATCAGTTACAGTTTTAATTGTTGTGTATATAAAAGTGGTACTGTGTACTGAAAAATTAGGCATTACCAGAATATTATGTAAATAACCTCTTTTCTGAATGATAAAACGTCATGTTAACAATAGTTTTGAAAAATTTAATTTTTCCAAAATTCACATTACCAATTTAGGTTGCACTTCCATTTTTGTAGTCTTTTGTGCTTGTCAAAATGAGAATAAAATTCAATTCACTATTAACCCTTGGTTTTTCTTTGTTCAACTGTAAAAATAACCTTCCAGTTGAGAAAGTTGAGCTTTTTCCTTTCCATCCTCAATTTACCATTTAAACTAAAGCCTGCTCAATGTGAATGAAGGCAGAGATGGTGCACATTCTCAGAGTGAGGCCTTATGAATAATTTCTCCGTGCCGAAAATTAATTTTCCATCAGGTCATATAATTAGGTTGATTGTTTGCCTCCCATTTTCCAGTTTAAGGACTGCACTGGGGGTGGGTTCATCCCCAAAGAATAACTAATCCTTAACCCTTTAATGCCAGCCCCTATCAGGTAGACTGTGCGAAAACTGCCAAGCCCCATGCCATGAAGTTAGGAAAATATGTTGTTTTCACATTAATTTAAGTAGTTAATCTTTTTTAATCAAGTTCATATTTATGTCAATTTTGACAACACTTTTAGATGAATTCTGTATTGTGAATATTGTCTATTGTTTAATATCCAATTTTTTTATAGTTTATTGACTATTTTAACAATTGGGCTCATTTCATAAGTAAACATAGTGGGACGATATATCAGCCCTGGCAGTTTTCGTACAACCATTTTAATGGATGATTGTCAGGAAGGGATCCAAACAAGTGAAAAGATAAATTGAAAGAACGAAAAATAAAATGTTTGAACAAAAAATAAATAAAGAACCAAGATTTAAGAGCTCATTTTAATGATTTAATCAAATTCACTGGGACGCGTGGTAGTTCAATGGGTTGAGCGCTGTGCTACTTACCGGAGGGCCCTGGTTTGGTTCTAGGTAAGAATACTTCATTTTGAACTTCCTTGCTTTCTTATAAAAAAGCTCCTGTGTGAAGATGAAATCACAAAACTTTCCTAATTCAGAGATTTTATGTATAATACTTATTAGCTCATGGAATGTTTTGGTAAGTACCTAATTGAGGCACTATTGCTATCAGGTTTCTTTGGGATATAGATAACTCTTCCTACGTGTAATAAAATATAATAGAAGAAGGAAGTTAAAGTACCAATGAATGAATGTGTTATTTGATTAATTTAGATGCATATACATTATTGAAATTAATAATTTCACTAAGAAGACTGAATAGGTATCTGCCCAGCTTGAAGTACTACACGTTTTGATGCAAATAAGATGTCATGAATGTAAAAACATTGTATCATTTGTCTTCAAAAAATGTTAATATAAACTCTAAAACAGAAAGTGTTGTGTTCCAACTGTTTTCTCTCATTAAACATTTAAACATAAGAGCGCTTATTATCCTGATTGCCTACATTTTCATTCATCACAGAGTTATAAATTAACCAATTTAAAGAACTTAATTACTTTAAAAATGAGGCAGGAATGAGTGGGTGCTATAAATTTCACTGGTGGTTCAAATTTTTTATTTCACTTGTCCGAATTGGAGGGGTCTGATAGTCCAGTGGTTAGAGTGCTGAGCTACTAACCGGAAGGTCCGGGTGATGCCTCTGGGCACCCTCAGCTTCACCCAAGCTTTGAGATTTGTTAGGTACCAGATCATCCTGGGAAATAGCAGGTGACACAGGGAAAGTAATTGGCCCCCCTATGCTGATGTGTGAATTTCACATGCTGTAGGGCTTAGTACTGGGTGAGATTTACCCTCGCCTACCAAACCAACCTTTGGGTTGATGACTATAATTTGTCCACATCATGCCAAGAAGCTAATAAAATCATGGTGTTCCCTCCAGCAATACTAATTAGGTATCTCTAACATCACCCTGAGGAAGATGGCAGAGTGAGTTTTTGAATTGTAGGTAGATGATTACCTGATCTGGTAAGCATCCCAAGCCCAAGCACCCGCAAAAATTGAACTAGCAAGTTGGGCAGCTATTTCTGATAGGACCATTTTAAAAATATGAGCCAGTAATATATATTGAATGTGTAAAAAATGGATTTCCTTACTTGGGGCCCCCTGTATTGTGAGGTTCTGCAGCCTCTAGTTACACCACTGTCCCATACTTTGTTGCTTTTGAATACCTGAAGTCAGCAATCCTACTGTCTTGTATTTTCTTTGTAGAATCCAGTATATGATCCACTTTTACACTATGCTATCTTTTTCACTTGATCTTATGCACCATGTTCTTCCAATTCACCAGCTGGTGAATTTTTAGCCTTGCTTTGATTGTCTCTTTGTTTAAATTGCTCATCAGTTGTGATAAATTTTCAAGTAGCTCTTCATATCAAGTTTTGGGTTGCTTAAGCTATCTTTGACTAAATTTTCTACTTCAACATGATGTAGTCAAGTTTAAACTGCTTCTATATCCTGATGTCTTTCATGTTGAACTTTTCCTGTGACTAATAAATGTTTTTTATTAATAATTTACAGTAAATAGAATTATATAAGCCATTCTCCCTTTACTGTTTCATTTTAATATTTATTCATTTAAAGAGTTTCCTTCTTAGTACATAATATGATATGGTTAATTATCGAATCAGCAGAAATTATTAACGTCAGGTATGATTTTCATCTCACATTTATATTTTCTACAAATATGATACATTCATTTAAATGCTCTAGTTCATAATTTTACCATCAATCCAACCACTGTTCCATTACAGTGATGGTGCAAACATTAATTTGCCTAAAGACTTACGATGTCCTGCCCTAAAATGAAATAACCCTAGATATTCTGAAATTTTCAAAAAAGCATCTCTAGAAAATAATTTTGTCCATTGGAAGCTGTAATTCTAGACCTTCCATACTAATTTTCCCTGTACCCTTACTCAAAAATAGTATGTTTAACATGGGCTCTTCACTTAAAGAGTTAAAAATGGACTCTCCTTGGAAAAGAACTTGTGTATATTATATATATGCCCTACGTTTGGTACCTCATGAGAAATAAGTTTTTATTAAGTCCCAATATTTCTTTAGGGGTGTGGTAGTCCAGTGGTTAGAGTGCTGGGCTACCGAATGGATGGCCTGGGTTCGATCCCAGGTCATCACCTCAGCTTCACCCATGCTGTGTACTATTTTTCAGGTACCAGGTCATCCTGGAAAATCACAGGCGGTACAGTGAAAGAAATTGGCCACCCTTCCCTGATGTGTCAATGTCAACTAGTAGATTTCTACCATCACCAACCAAACACACCTGGTTGATTACTGTGATTTTAATATTTTTTTATTTATCATCATGAAGGAAATAATCAAATTTCTTCTGTAATTTTTTAATGTACATGTTTAAATTCAGTAATTTGATTATTATGCCAAAGAAGCCATTTTTTATATAATAAGGCAAAATTAGATGCCTTAGGAATAACTTCTGAAACACAAAATTTAACAATTAACTGATTTTAAACAGGTAATTAGTTATTCCTTTCCTCCCAAACACTTGAAACTTCCTTAGTCGAATGGTGAGTCAGTTACAAAAAATGCCATAAATGTTTAAGATATAGCTTGGTAAAAATTTGCTGCTCTCTGTAAGTCATCTTTACACTGAATACATCTATATTTTACACTTCATTTAAACTACTTAAGTAAAACTCTTCATTTGTCATATTTCCAACCAATCAATATAGAGCCTGCAATTGGCTGATGGCATCCGTTGCACCCCCAAGTAACAGAGCATGAATTGAAAAAGTAATTGATCTTCTTACAAACAAAAATTTTCAAAACAAAAGTTCACCGGAAATACTTCAATTCCCTACCAATTTCAATAGAAGAATTACAAATTAATATATTACAACTGATTTATTGAATAAGCAAAAATAGTAACAAAACATTACAATTAGTATTATGGTGAAAGAAGAACATTATCATAAAATATATTAGGAAACCTTCCTCAAAATATCTTACAAAAATATTATATAAAAATGCAGTTTAAAGGAAAATATTCATGTATAAAATTAGCCCAAAATAGTATTAACTCTTTTAACAATGGCAAGTATGAAAGAGTGATTATTATGAAATTGGGCCAAGGCCACACTAGCACAGCCAAGCTCATAAATCTAATATTGAGTAAACACTTACAGGAAATTTCCCAAAATCAGCTTTACTTGATATACTCTAATGCAATGAACACCATTCAAATTTTTAAAAACAAGGTAGGTAACTCATACTTAATATTTACCACTTCTTATATTTCCATTGATCATGGGTCACCAGTGTATAAAGATGAGAATAATCATTGCCAGTACAAGGGATAATTCATTGATACTTCATGACAAGAAAGTTCATTTAATTGGTCAAGAAACCTCAACATATGTGGATGTATAACCATCACACAAACGTTTAAGTGTTTAGCTCAATGGGAACAGTACTTTGCTAGACTAAAGCTAACTCATTGCAGTAATTATTTGCTTATGGTCATTCTATGGACTTAAGTTAATGGATATGGTACACGATAAAAAATAAAGTCATATTTACTAATATTCTTTTTCTAGAAAAATTCATATTTCTTTAAAAAAGACTACTAGTCAAGATCTAACAGCTGTAGGTATGTGACATAAATCCTTTAACATTTTTCCATGCCAAATAACATTCTCTATTCAGCAAATGCCTTAACATTTGAAGGCAGCTAAAGAATTATGATGTCTTCAACCGTGAAAATAATATATAACCTTTAACCTTCGTCTGGAACAGAAACTATATATATTCAGACCTTGAAATAATACATCTTTAACATCAATGGCACTTAGACAGGTGTACTGAATTATGAAAAGTTCTGACAAATTCTTCACATTTCACACTGAAATGACATGGAAGTTTCTTTAGTGAACCACATATGTGAAACCACATGATAATTCATTTTAGATAGTGCTTTTGAAGATTTTCCATGATAGCACTTCTTTGGAAAGAAACTTCCTTTGTACATAATGATGTCAGCAAAGTAGGACATTCATATTCCACCAATTCCTTGCACTTTGTCTTGTTAGCACCACTAGAAAAGCGGAATTCTGACGTCGATTTCACTGGAAGATAAATGTTGACTTATTTTAATGACAAATACGATTACGAGAAGCAATTTGCACATACAAAGTTCACGAATCGAAACACTGAAAACTTTTTTTTAAGTATTTATATTAATGTGAAGGGCTCCTCTTGCGTCGATAATAATTTAATAAATCGGAGGTGGATTAAGGACGCATTGCACAACGGATGATACCTTCATTGTTACACCATGGTTACACCTTTAAAGTTTGTCATACAAGTTATCCGACGGACCTCAAGTACTTACGACATAATAATGAAAGGAAGCAAGTCCGATGCTCGGAACGTATAATATAATCCTTTCCATCTGGTTTTACAATAAAGTGTCCTTTCGAATAATTTTTAATAAAGGGATATTGCGACAAATGTTCTGCATACTCGGCTGTATATTCCCAGTGGTCATAGTTACCCTTCTCCGCAATAATGTCGAAGTCAAGTCTGTAAATTGAAATATTTAAAAGGACGGTGGTTTGTCAAGCAGCACACAAAAACCTTCACTATATGCTTTCTTTACTTACATTGTTGGATTCAGATACTTCATGTTACTGAAATCAGCTACATACTCCCATACTATCATTGGGTCCGATTGATGGACATCAAATTCAAATGTCACAACATTGCGCTTTGTGCGTGCAAGCAAAAATAAAATTATTACCGCAACACACAGGAGCGCTGCTTTTTTCTTGTGCCATCGATGCGTTCTCATATCTAAATGATTCAATTTCATTAATAATTTATGAGAGTAATGATATGTGAGGTACAAACCATATTAAAGCCACATGCAAGCGATGGTAGCCAAATCAAGTGTGATTGGAACGATTAGAACCCTGATAAGTCGTACTTGCAAATGTTAACTCCAGCTCGGGAACGCCGACTCAAAAAAAAACCGGAAACAGTAATCTTTATTCTTTTTTCTTTCAGAGAAAAAAATCGTCAACAGACACGACGCCTGCAACTTCCAAAGAGAGGAGCTCTTTCTCGGGGGTTGGCAGTTTCCATAATTTATTCTACTGAAAGATACATGAGTTAGGAGGCGGATGGGATCGACGTTCACAGTATATTATTTCGGAATAATCCAGAAACAGGACATTGTAATGGCTCTGAAACTCGATAGCTCTGGGAATAAAATGTAAACACCTTTCTTTAGTATTTGATATGATTGTCCATTTTTGCATTTAAAATTTTAATGGAGAATGAATACTATTATAACAAAGTTACCCTCACTTGAGTTAAATTTGAGCTCTTTGTCCTTTGGGCTGGGAGTGGGAATAGTCTCGACCTAATGTAGACCTATAGAGACTGATCTTTGAGCTAATAAATATGATCCATTATCTGTTAATTATTTTCAAAGACCTATGGGATTACGCTTTAGAAAGATGTAATATAATACTGTACGCAAAGTGTAGGGAAAAAGTTTTGGGAATGGTTAATAACTCGCTTTTTTGATTTTGTAACTTTTGTAAATAGTATATCGCCAAGTACGCTCAAACATCTCTGTGAAAAAAGATTCACTCAGCATTTATGCAATCAACCAATAAGTTATCTTCGGCCTCGCGGTAATATTAAACGACAAAGCACAACAACCAAACAACACAAGTGGGAAGACAAAAAAGAATAGAATATATTTAGAATGATGAATACAAAATTAGTTTACTTGTTGCCTAAAATAAAGACTTTGTCATGTTGTGCTAAGCATACGTAAAGTTAAAAGAATACTTTAATGTCTGAGTATGAATAAATTGCTAACAGGTCTCCTTGTAGAATTATGATAGCCCCTAAAATATTCTTTACGTTTTCAAGTATGATTATGTTCAACACTATGAAACTTATTGCTTCGCTTTACAATCTAAAAACTATCGAAACGGATCTTGTGAAAAATATTATCATGATGCTATTAAAAAATTGCATTATATATTTCGCTAAAGTAGATCAAACGGCATAACAATAATAATTATTATAGTATTCTTGCATCTAAGGTATCATGCAGCCCAAGAGAAAGCTAGGTAAAGTCAGCCCGCCATTCTGCCACAATATTGCATACAGTCACGAACATAAGGGGCTACAAAATGTAACCATATACATATTTCCTTGTTTTAACATTAAAAATAACTAACATTTGACAAAATATATTCCAATAAAGAGAAAAAAATATCAGTTTTTATGGCATTAAGCAAAATATTGTTTATTAAAGATGCAATACAAAGTTGAAAATAGAGTAAATTTTATACAAATTCGAAAGCAATTATAAACAAAACTATTGCTAAAAATTTATTATATTTTCATAGGCAAACAAAAGCAACCTTTATGTTTAATTTAAAATACATAAAAAGTTAGTGCTTTATATAATTAATGATATGTAACATCAAGAATATGGAAGAGTATTGACGGCAGAAAATGAGGTGCATGCATAAAAAATGTTTTAAACATTTATAAAGCGTAAAATTTGGGAACTAATAAAGGAATTAAAGGAGGAATCACAAAAATGCAGCATTAATATGGCCGCAGAAAATAAGTAAAAAATTAAAAGTCTAATAAAAAATGTCTCGAAAAGGCTGCTACAATTAAAAAAATAAAATATATTGAAGAGTGAACAATTACCTTATCAATTTTTTATCTAAATGTTTTTTCCTCACTCCAGGCCGGAGATAAAAATTTGCGTACCAATTTACGCAGCAAGGCATTCCGCGGGTCGGTTCCGTAGGGAATTTTTTATATGTATAATTCATTCTCGAAAAACATCGCGCGGATCGAGTCATAGTTGAGATTACGGTGGAGCACAAAAAGAACACATGGTCATTGGTTTTTTGCCCTCCAAATTTTGACGAAATGACCACCGGATGTCGACTTCGAGGTAGGGCACGAAACGTGGACCATCTTCTTCTATGCACAAACGACCAATATTTTAAGAGATTTCACAAAACTCTCAGGTTCTGTTACTGATTTTGTCACGCTGAGATTGATTGCGGAGCTAGGACTAATGACAATAAGACCGTACTCTAATTTAATTAGTATATTACACATTTAATAAACAGTATTTTCTATTTTGCTTGATGTTATATGCAATATTGCCTTTGATCTCTTTATTGGTACAATTGTATAGTTCAAGCAGTTATTATTTTAATGTTATAAACAAGGGAATTCCCTTTACGAAGAAAGGTAAAGGAGTATGTGAGGACTATAGAACAATTAGTTTGATTTCGCACGAAGCAAATATAGTACTCAGGGATCATTAATATTAGGATGAGTAGGAGAAAGAAGATTACTTAGGATAGGATCAGTTTTTGTTTAGGAAAGATAGAGAAAGATAGCACACGTGACGACATAGCAGTAATGAGGTATTTGATCGAAAGGAATATTCAGAATAATCAGGATATATTTGTCTGCTTTGTAGATTTGGAGAAGGCGTTTGATAGGGTAAATTGGGAAAACCTAATGAAGGTATTGCAGAAGATAGG
>LYUA01000084.1:1391261-1402297 GCA_002093875.1 Calopteryx splendens | reverse complement strand
CCGGGGGAAGGGACAGAGGGAATCCCTTGAAGAAGGGTTGGGCTGGAGAAATGGAGACGTGTGTAGGTGGGCTGGGAAGGGAGAAATGCTGAGGAGCGATGGAAAACAATATATTTTCTGACGCGCCGTTTTGTTTACCGGCGAGAGGAGGCTCTTTGTGCTCCCACCCTCCCGCTCTCTCGTGAGTGCCGGGGTGAGTAGTGTAACCACGCGTTTTGATGGGAACAACCTTGGCAGGGCAACTAGACAAACAAGGACGAGGGATTCCATATTTTTCCTCCGCTCCCGTCTCCCTCCCCGTTTCTCTTTCTCACAGACGCTACCCCCTCACACGAGGGCATGGGCAAAAAAAAATAATGGCGGAAAACACACGCGATGGAATGGGGTGGAGAGGGAAAGAGTTTCGGTCGGTCTGGGGAAGACTGGAAAACAGACCCATTTTGAGTGCGCAATGGCCGTGCCGGTAATTGCTCGCGGATCGCGGAGATTACGCGCCGTCTTCGCCGGACGCAAACGGCGGAAGAGCGGCGACGGAAAAATTGAACCAATTTCTCAGGTGCAATCCGCACGTTGTCATAATAAATTAGATCCGCCAGGTCCTGGGGGCGCCTCCAACGCGTGCAAACAACTAATGTTTATCCTGATGATGTACGCACACACGTGGAAATTTCGGGCCGCGCCGGGGACAACATAAATTTAAACGGAGTTTGGATGCCTTAATCTCTTCCTCGCGGTAATGCGGGAATCATGTGGGTCGCGTGATCTATGTGGACGGATGCAGGCTCGCGCTAATGTTTGCAGAGGGTGCGTCAACATGGAATTCATTAGCGCTCCGCAAACCGTGAGAAGCGAAACAAGTGGGAAATTTTCCGAATTCGTATTTGAGATAGGACGGTGTATCACTTGATTGGAAATTTCACACACACAAATGAAAAGTCCGTTCCACAATAAGTACTTCCATTCATGCAATAAATTAATAGATACGAATTTTAATTCTTACGCCGATAAGGGAGTCGAGAGGAGAACGGATGGATGTTATGTTGAGAAACAGTTTTGCTTGAATCCCATCACCCGCACGAGATTGCTTCATCCGTCGGAGCGCCTTAAACCCAATTACTATGGCCATTAAAAAGTTTGCATCGTTTTAATATACACCCAGAGGTGGGTAAAAACGATAGGTATACTTGGTGAAAATGAAACTATTTTTAAAATAAAAAAATTTCAAATGAAAGATTCGAGATGAGATATTATGGCAAGGAAATTATCAGGGAACCCAAAGAGAAAGGCACGCTTTCGGAGTGATGATTTTAAACTTCTACGGAATCGAGATTAAGGTGGAACCTCTCAAAAATGTTTGGAGAACAGCTCGGAAAAAAAAGCAAGCGAAGATATGAAAAACCAAAGAGTTAGCTCCATCAATCGCAAACAAGACGAAATTTGAAATTCTGCCTCATTCGCAATTCATCGATGTGAATTATGGAGAGATATTTTTCTAGAGGACTCGGCTTATCGGGAAGAGAATCGACTGCCTGCCGAATATTTTACTACGAGTTTCAGATATCGGAATTTTTTTAACTTTTGACTTCTATAAGTCAAGTAGGGTCCCAAGTTATAACTTTGATACATTTAATCCAGCACGAGTGATTCTGAAAAAAAACATTTCCTTGATCTTTGGATTTTATTTTTAGTGGTCACACAGTTTTGAGAGTGCGATGGAATTAATGCGGATGACATTTGTTTGTGAGGTCGAATATCATTCAAGCTCTCAATTTTTTTGTGGTAAAAATAATATTGGTTGAATTCCCACGGCATAAGTTTAATTTAAAATCATCACCTCCACGATTCAGTCTCAATCAAAGGCTTTAATACGTGGCTGGTATATGGTTATTTAGATTCATGTAAAAGTGAGATTTAAAAAAATGTTTTAAACGAAGATGGAAAAATATGGAATTACCTACACCAAATATGGTATTAAGATGTCATCCAGTTGTGCGTGGTAATAAGCATTTTGGGCATTTTAGAGACTTCTTACTGAAGTAAATGTTCCCATTAATGTAAACATTTAGAGCAGATTAATAACAGTGACATTTCATAGAAAGACTAGTCAAAAAATACACGCAGAATAAAAAATACAATCGAGCATAGTGTCTCTTACATTTTTGATACATATTATATGATAGTGGTGAAGGAAATGGAGAAACAGAGATTTGAATGAATTAAGATAAAAATCGTAGATGACAAAGTGGCACATTCCTTTGGCGTAAATCATAAGTTTTCCTAAGATTGGGCATAATAATATAACAGGTCACGTATCAAGTAACAAACTTAATTTGGTACTTACTATTTTTTTCTTATTACGGAAATCGTATTGGTAATTTGTGAGGAGAGAATTTAGAAAAAATACCCCAACATACTTCAACATCATGAATAACATAAGAAGGAACGGCCTCAACAGCCATATTTAATTTCTTAAGTTTTTTACGAAAAGTTGCTATTCTTTTCTCTGACCTCACTTAGGGTACATATCAAATCAATGTTGATTCATCACCTAGTAACGATCATTGAAACATAAATCAATCATCATTGAAACTGGGCCGTGAAAAGATTTTTATTCAAGGAATGTTGCATATCCTTCATTCCTATACCTACAAGGTGTTTGAACTTCAAACAATATCGCCTGAATCTTAGGAATTTATAAATGAAAACCAATCATTTTGCCAAAAACATATTTGCCTATGGGGCCCTCAATATTCAAGTAGAAAATTAAATGCCAAAACCCAGACCTGGTAAGACCAAAACCCAGGTAAAACCTGTTTACAGAATCCCTATCCGGCGAACAAAAGATTTTTTGGAAAGGTTTAAAAGTTTTCCGCTATTGATTCAGTCCTACGAATAGCTCAAACCAAAAAAGGAATTTACGATGAAGAGACAGCTGCTATGCTCAAAGAAGATAAAGTTACAAACAAGGAAGAAGCTCGCCAAATCATTCGTATGGAGCGTGGTCCTCTGTGGATCAGAGACATGGAGAATCGGAAAAACAGAGAAGAGGAGAATAGAAGCCTTCGAAACATGGTATTGGAGGCAATTGCTGAAGATAAAATGGACGAATAAAGTTAGAACTGAATAATTACGCAGAAGAGCAGGAGGGAAAAAAAACCAAATGGATCACCATACGGAAAAGAAGAGCCAGACGGTTTGGTCACACCAACAAGACACGACAGATTTGTCGGGAGCATAATCGAAGGGAAAGTCCCAAGGGGAAGACAAAATATGTAGACCCAAAAGAGGGGGATGTAAGAAGGAAGACCTACTGTGGAGTGAGAGAATAGACATCGGATAGGGAAGAATGGAGGGCTGCACTTTACCAAGCATAGGATTGAAAGACTATAATGATGATTCACTCCTACACTTCCCATTCCCCACACGGCTTCAGTTTCTTGCACCGCCACTTGGTAGCCTTGTAGGGGTATACATGTACGTGTAGGACGAGCGCCGAAGTAAAGCCTGAATGAAGAAAACGGGGACGGTGAAGAGACACACTCCATCGCTCATCAAAAACGGCTGCGCTTGCCTATAAGAGCGCCGAGGGAAAACTTTCACGTGGACGGCGACATTTCTTGAAACACTGCCGTAGAGTAGAAAAACCAATCAAAGGACGACAAGAGGCATTTGAAACTTTGCTCTGTAAATCGCGAGAGACTGACGGACGGTTCAAAGGAAGCGTAATGAGGCAGGCGCACGTCAGAGCGAGGAAATCACAACGAAATACCTTAAGAGCCTAAATGAAAATTTGCATGAAAAAAGCAGACCACTGCAATTTTCATCCTGAGCCCGCTTGGTGTATCAAAGTCACTACGGCCAGTTTCTCAGGCGAGGAAAAAAAATCAAAGAATTAACGTGGAGGGGAGGGAGAGGAAAGTAACCGGTTGTCAGAAAGAAAATTATAGGTGATATTGACGATCATGATAGAATTTGTACGAAAGGATAACACATTTATGCATGAATTTCCCAGGTTTATCTTTGCCGTTGGCATAAAGTGCTTGATAATATCCCAAATTCATTCGAAATTCGAAGTTATTAACGAGAAAATCTAAATGACGATATAGGTCACTGAATGAGGTAGTTATATAATTTCTTTTTACTATCGTGATTACTTATTTTCAGTGGAATTTAATATGTCCCATATTCAAATTATAATTTACTGGTGGTCAGTCGTAGATAAAATGTTTGAATAAATACTACCTAATTTTAATATGTCATATCAAAAGTATTACAATATTAGAGAAACCACATGGTTTCTGGAAAAAAATTATTTGATTCTCCCATCGATCATTATTTGGAAGCTTTGAACTTATCTCATGAAGTAGACGTTATATTGGTGGCGTAATTCATGAAAGACGAACAACCAAAAAGAGAATCGTGGCATTATTTACTTACTCGCGTACTTAGGCATTGTGATTTACTAATGTATAGTTATTAACAAAAGGTTATATTATTTCACATAACGATCGTGATGGCAACCGGATGATGAAATGCCTATTTTATATAATGCGCTGCGAACATAATTTGAAATTTCTTTTTGGGAAACATTAGTAATCCCCATTTTAACTTAAACGAATAGGCGATGATAGGGTTAGTACTAAGATCCAAATAATATGTAGGTAGTTGTTATATATATTAGCATCCACCAGCTGTTAGCTCTCACCTGCTACAATTAATAATTTGGACGTGCCCATTTCATACAATTTTATCCCTGAGTGCTACTCATGTCATGCTGTATAATTTAAAGGAATCACGCAATCTCCCCTTCTCGTTGCAAGGTATTTCTTTAATTCCGTAGCACGTCTTCGGGGATGATTTACCTCCTCCCACCTTAAGTGGTATTCCAACGATGCGGTAGGGCGGACTCCTTAGGCCCATTTGCTCATGAGAACCCGTTTACATTTATTAGAGCTTCGTAGAAAATTACGCCGGTAAGCGCGAGGCTCCCGAGAGTAGGATGGATTTTAAATTAGAGCTTAATGGAAGTTTCATTGTGAAATATTAGAAAAGTATACTTCTCGCGAACTCGTTCCCAGAAAATCCTTTGCCGTGCCTCAATGATAGAAAAGAATGATTATAAAGAAAATTTGTAAAAGAAATTGTGTTTTAACCAGAAGAGATGTTACCAAAAATGTCAATTTAATTAATGGAAATTAATAATTATCGATAAGTTTCAAGATGTCGGATTTTTTAAGTTTTAAGTTTATTAAGTATTTTTTTTCCTAAACTCCAAAATAAAATCTGAGGAATACGGTAAGAAAATATTAAAACGAAAAGGGCTACGTAGACGTACTTGTGAAAGTGACGCAGGGATAGTGCTTTTTGGTTTTGCAACACTTGGTGGTCCATATTCCTCAATTGACCTCGATTGCCCTATGCTTAGCAACGAGTTTCGCATAGGCCGAAGTAACAGGGTTAACAAAACTCCCTATTCGGGAGTCGAACCGGCGAAGCTTTGGTTAAGAGATGGATTGATCAACGTTTGGATTACACTTATCATTTTTGAGACAGGTGTCTTGTCGCAAGTGACTAAAAATTAATGTAATAATGGGTCCCCGGTCTTCGTTATTTTTTCATTAAAAATAAATTTTCATTCTCTCAGGTATCAATCAGAGAAGGGATACGAATCAGAGATTTTTTTTAGATTTACCGGACATATAATATGTTGATGCGGAGGGTGGCAAATATTTTTCATTTAAAACTAGCCACGGCGAGGCAACTCAAGAATTTATCTGAATTTGAATTGTCACATTGACGACCACGACGGACAGAAATTCCTTCACGAAAAGGCCTACCACTTCAATAATTACATGGAAGTCGAAGAAATAAGTCTTTCCTCTTCGGATGCTTTGAATGAAACTTTCAGGTATGGCAGTATATGAACTGATTTCCACCACCGCGTGAAAGCTGAGTTTCCTTTTAATAGGTTCCATCGGATCAGTTTGAGGACGGCGCACATACTCCTTAACGGATGCTTGTGGTGAAAAGAAAGCGAGACAGGATCTCAATTGTATAAGCAGTGTGGTCACACAAGCAGCGGCCCTAACGTGAGCGAACCGTTAGAGTCACGAGGATCGACATTTCATCGCGAGAATGCGTTCGCGAATGCATCTTTACCTTCACGACCACTTTCTCTTTCTTCCTTCTAAGCGGAAGAAAACGGTGACGCTCATGCCGAGAAGGGTCTCCTAGCATGAATTTTATGGTCCATTGGATCAAATAACACAATGGCATAAAAAAAAGCTTGGGCATTCTTTTCAAAGGGTGCCTCAGTCCTAATTTCTTCCACTCCAATGGTGAACTTCAAGCATCACTCCGCTCCGTTCCGCCCCATAACCCTGTTTATAAAATACGCATTAATCATGTCAATCTTCTTCTTACGACCATCTAATCTTTGGCATGTAGGTACGCTTTTCTTCTCACAGTGAAATACTTAGATATTGTTCGATCTATTCCATAATGGGTAAAAATTACGAGTGAAAGTCTGTACTATTATTCTGGCCACTACCATTTATGAGAATGTATCGGGAAATAAGTCTTTATTTCACATTTCTTTTTTATTTCTTTTTTTATAACTTATCTCGGAAAGAGAAATGAAAATTTTAACCACTACATTGGTTCGTTACAGCTCCTATATTTTCATCAAGTTTGCATTGTATCGTTTCATTCATGCGGTAATCGTTCAAAATTAATAGCAAGTGTGCAAATGCGAAGTCGAAAACTGTCCATTGCATTTGCAGCAACGATTAACATGTTACAAGAACAGAATTTTCGATCGCGTACGCTTATCATTCTGACGCGGTCTATTACCGTGGAAAGGTTTGGGCATGATGCACTGAAAGCAAGCCATAAAAACTAATCTTTAAATGGTCGCGAAAGGTACTTTCATGAAGGAGAGCTTTTATCAATTGCTTCACTTGAATCCAGAAACGAAATCCACAAGGGGTTTCTCAATCACAGAAATACTTACTAAAACTCATTGAATGTAATGAAGGACTGCGAAATATTCTACGTCCTGGACTCTGTGGCAACGTAACTTCGTTCTTTTTATTTGACGCAGGAAAACGAGTTGGCACTATAGGTATGAGTAAAGTTTAAGACGGTGATGTTTTTCAGGAACTCACTCCCATGTTCGCGGTCAGATTTTCATGCTTAAGGAACTTCTATGGTCGTCATCAAAGCTCACGTCCCAACTTCTCAAGCACTAGTAATTTTAAGTGTGGCATTTAGGTAACTAAACTAATTTTAATTTGATCTGAAGACTTTGGACATTTTTCAAGATTTCACGCCCCAAAAAGAAGTAAGGAGCTAAGGATTCGCGCCTCATTTGATCAGTGCCCCAAAATAGCTAGTCCTTTAAAATACCTTGTCTTAATTTGAATATCACTAAGGTCTGGTTAAAACAAAAGATATTCCGTTTTTAAGCTGTTTCTTTAGGAATCCAAACATTAATTATTTTTTGCGCAAATCAAGGATGTCCCCTTTACCCGTTGAATGCATTCACATGCATGCAAACTTCGATGCTTACTGATTGCTAATGATTGCTATTCTATCGACTAACTCAATGAAAATCCTTATCGTTCTTGAGAAATCACGATATATTTTAATAATTTTTTCAAGGAAATGTGTAACAAATGTATAAAAATTGTGTTAATTATGTGTCATTAATGTGGAACCGAAAAATTCTGAATGGTCGAAAACTGTAATAAAAGTGGAGGATCGGCCATGACCCAATGTGCATGCTCCCAAATCCGGAGGATTTTTGATTGAGCTATCACGAAACTAACGCAAACCTTTGCATGGAAAAATTATAATGATAACTCAACGGAAAACTCACTGCTCGCACTTCATAATAATCTCTTCCAAGGGAGTTGGTGCCGTATAAATTCGCGTGGACGGCATCGAAAACCCAAGATAATATTTCTTCGGTCTTCTGCGGAAGATGACAGCAGCTCTCTTCTCTCTAACCTCGTTTCTGTCCAGCCGCAAGAGCAACGGGCGTGAAATCGTCATCTTCAGGTCGCCACCTCCCTTGCTCACCTCACACCTCCGCACTCGACTGACTGACCTACTCACACCGCTGAATCAAACCCATCACGCAACCAAGAAAGAAAAATGAGCCAATTGGTTGGCGAGAGCGGATAGTGCATCGCATCCCCTTTCCCATCCATTGATTTAAGATAAGCAGGCTCCCCGAAGTAAAGAAATCTACACCCGCCAGCCTCGCGCCACTCCCTTTGATATGATCGAAGCTATTTTTTTTGTCGAAGCTACACATCTGTCCCCTGTTTCAACTTTTTTCGTCGCATCGGAGTTGACGGATTTTGGACATACATGCAGGAAGAGTACGGAAGGAAGTAAGGCGACAACCTTATTCCTCCCTTTATCGGACACATTTCAGAAGTGGAAACCGATATAGAATTGCTGTTTCGACAATTACTACGATATTTCAATGGAGGTGGTAGCTCAGTGGCTAGAGCGTTCGGGTACTAACCGGAGGGCAGGGGTTTAGACCCGAATGGCTCAGCTTTACCTGCGTGATTTTTCTGGCGCCAGGTCTTCCTGGGAAACCACAGGCGAGAGCAGGATTAGGAACTGGCCCCCCTACCCTGATTTGTGGATCCCACATGCCGTTTGGCTTAGTACGATATGAGCTACACGCTCAACAATCAAACCAACCATAGGGTTGATTATTGTGGCCGGATTGGGTGGTACAAAATTTAATTAAGGAGATAGCGAAGAGTCTCAAGTTCAAACCATTTCAGAGCCCGAAACGGGTGCCCATTAAAGCTCTCAATAGAACAATTGGTAGATTAGATGAAATGTGTGCCGGTAAAATAAAAATGTCTATGAACTATCGTGATCATTTTTGACGAACAGGTGGAATGTCCTTTGGTGTCGGCTTAAGTCTTTTCCGTCAATAAATCCCAGAGAGCCCAAGAAGACAGAAGCAAAATTATTTTTAAATTGCGAAAAATTAAACGAAAAAATAAACTATTTTGGCAGCTCAGATAAGGAATCTGAAATTAAAAATATATGCACAGAATATTATTACCAAGCAGAGCATTGTATACTAATGCTTATGCGTACCTATATTGAATGAAAGAATTACCTAACTGCCTACCTAACCTAACTAATCTGTGTAGCATACGGGCTGGTTGAGTTTTAGTTTGCAGATAATAATTGTCACTTATATAATAAAAATTTGTAACCGGATGAAAAAGTGCGATAAATACTGCCGCTTCTAATCTGTAGGTTTATTCTGATCTACACACTCCAAGGCAATCGAAAATACATAGTATTCTTATTACTTGGGTGGTGAGCATTTCTCAAGTAATGTATGTCGCATTATTTTTTTTTAGAAATAAGTTGTTTCGGTTAAAAATTGACGTCGCTCAAAATTTTAGCTATTAAACTCCGCCTACAATAGTCACCGAACAGAATTGGTGCTCCAAAGGACGCCCCCAAAGACTGGCACTGGTGCATACAATAGATGTGTAGACGAAATTGATTAAAATATTTTCACCTAGGTGAACGAATGGTTCAATTAAACTCCAAAATTTAATCCACACATCAGCGTTTCAATTTTAAAGATAACATTCCACCTATTTTCGAATGCAAACATGAATTGGAAACTGAAAATACTTAATTCTCCAGTTGAAGGAAGTCTAGGAAACTCCTCAAGCAGGAAGGCAGAGGTCAGACCAGGATGGCAATTCGCGTCTTCGGACAGAACGGGTATAGCCTTAGCGACACCGGGAGAAGAATTGGGTCAGCATAAGAGGTTGTTATTTACAAAATAAAAACGCGGAACCGATGATTGCGACTATGAAAAGAGGCTTAAAGGAATGATTAATCAGGACTTGAAGCGCAGCGTTGTTCGTGAAGGCACTCGGCCTTGAGGGAAGAAGACGAGCCTTGATTGCAGGCTTTCGAGGTGGAGGTGCGGGGAAGGAAAGAAAAAAATAAGCTGGACGGAGAGGAATACAGGTGAAGGAGAGGAATATAGGGCAAGCTAAGAGAGAGGTATTTGGTGGGGGGAGGGAATTTTGAGGCAGAAAGAAAAAGCGTGGAGTGGGAGGGATATTTGAAAGGCAGCGGAATGAAGAAGGGTGTGATAGACCGGGAGAATCCTAGAGGTAAATGGGGAAGAGGGAGGAAGAGAAAAAGCATTTTGGACGACTTGAGATGGGGTAGAAACCATGAGAATGTGAATTAAGTAATATTTTTGGGCAAAAGCATTTTATAAGTCCATAAGGATGAGTAAAGGTTTTCAAGACCCGTTAAAAATGCCCCAGGAGAGGACAGAAACTACAATTATTGATTTATGAATTAATTACTCTTTCTTTTTAAGTTCTTATTCGGCAGTCCAGTGGTTAGAGCACTAGACTGACCGGAGGGCCCGGGTTCAATTCCCGGTGACGACCGATTCTGGGCCCTCAGTTCACCCAGGCCATTTTTCGGGTACCAGGTCATCCTGGGAAACCGCAGGTGGTACAGGGAAAGGAACTGGCCACCCTACCTACGCTGTGTGAATTTCACACACTCCGTTTGGCTTAGTACTGGGTGAGCTCTACCCTCACCTACCAATCCGACCTTCGGACTGATGACTGTGATGATTCGAATGACTAAATTTTAAAGTCGATGACAGCGTCTACAATTTATTATCACAGTTCTACCCTTCCTTTTGACAGTTGAAAATATTGATTTTATCCTGTACAAATAATATGGCGCCAAGTCCATCGCATAACAAGTTTAAGTATATTTCATCAGATAAATTCACGTACACAAATATGTTATAGAAATAAATCGTCTTATTTTCCTGTCCCACACAAGCTTGTTTTAATGGAAGACTGCGCTTTGGCATCGGGAAACGAAAAAGGTGAAGTTAACTGTAAGGACCTTATAAAAAGATAAGCTAATGGAGTTGAATATATTCAATTCAATTTATATGAAGTACAAGAAGAGATACAAATAGAATGACAAACAGAAAT
>LYUA01000084.1:1358742-1377653 GCA_002093875.1 Calopteryx splendens | reverse complement strand
ACTCTTTTGTGTTGTAAAGGGTAGAATGTTGGGTAAGCGAGGGAGAGGGAGGAAAAGATTAGAAATGTTGGAAGGAATGAAGGGCAGCAGAAAATATGCAGAAATGAAGATAGGGTTACTGTAGGCATGTGTCCATCAGAAACCTATCTTAACCAGTAGATCACCATTAATAATATTCTCTTTTGGTCATAAATTTGATTTTTTGCAACAAGGATGCATCCTGACTCTTTTTTAAAACAAGCCAAAGGACTTTGCTACCTCTCTGATTCTCTCATTAAGGCTAAACTATCATGATGCAGCCCAGGAGTGACTATACATCCTTGCATCTAATGTATCCAGTTGTTCAGCCAGAGTTATTGAAAGGCACTCCAAAGTATATGTGATGCAGAAACAGAGCAACACTCTGATGTGCTGGTGCCCCAAAACAAATGAGGCAAGAATCAGAAAGCACCCAAGGTAAACAATTGATGCACCGAACTAACATATTTAAGTTTTATACATCAATGAAGTAAACATGTCCACTTTGTAGCAAGTGACGGACATCCAATTATATGTGATCTTGATACTATTATATCCTTATTAAGTAAAATATTCTTACTGCTGAAAGTTTATTTTATTCAACCAAATTTGTCGCCATTTTCTATATTTAATACCAAAATTAGTGATTTTTTACGATAAAACATAAAAATAGTATTTATCATACATTTTTGACCCTTCTAAAACATAACTATAGGCAGAAAAAAACTAAGATACTGAAGAAATTGAGATTCTTAAATTAGAATTTAATGGTTAAATATTAAGGCATTCAATAGAAAAGTAAAAAAAATGCACAGCTAAATTTTATAATCAACTATATTAGGTTTTCAAGGAAATTATTTTTTATTTGAAAAAATAGCATGCTTTATAGTGCTTTTCAATCAACTAAAACTCACCGAAAATACTTATTGAAGGTGAACAGAGAAGGAAAAAAATTAAAACCTTTAGATTGATACCCTAAATTGTAATTACCATACCGAAAGAGGATAAATCGGAGGAATATGAGTGCAGTAATCAGAAGCATAATGTAACAATGAAAAAGAAGTACCAAGGATAATTATTAGAATAATGGAGAACTAAGCAAGTGATGCTACTTACATGCAAAATATATTTTACTTTATATTACAAAACAAAAAATATCAGCCCTGACATAAAGGTATACTAATGGCTTTGAAGAAAAGCATTCTCTTACCAATTTAGCAGTAGGCTTCCCACACCCATGCCCTGCCTTTGTTTCCACACGAACCATCAAGGGATTTGTTTGCTTTGGACAGCCTCGGAAAGTATCTTGAAGGGCAGCAATGAACTTGAGAGAATGCAGGGGGACTACTCGATCGTCATGATCAGCAGTTAGTAATAAAGTGGCAGGATACTGGAAAATATGGAAAGTTTTAAATTTTCCATCAAATTTAAACTTGGAAATGAATTTATTGCAAACCAAGAGATAGCACCTCTTCCAAAAGGCTTCACTTACTTGGACACCATCTCCTCCAGGCACTTTTACATTATGAATTGGAGAATACTTGAGAAGACTCTTGAAATTCTCTTCTGTGTCTGAACTCCCATAGTCTGATACCCAAGCATAACCAATAGTAAACTTGTGGAAACGCAACATGTCAAGAACACTGTAAAGCAATATTTGAATTAATGCTAAAACACAAATTCAAATAAAATAACAACTGCATGCAACAAAATTTATTTTCATTTAAATTAGGGCAGATATAAATTCCTACATTAGAAAAATATGAAATCCTTCCTTAATTCTTAAATAATTGTACACGCCTCAAAATAAGAGATAAATTTATAAACCTACCAGGGTACATATTTGGAGTTGCTGAAAAGCCTAATTTCAACAAACTTTTCATTCATAAAAGTGAATTTCATAGTTTTGCAAATTATTTGACTTCAATTAACTACTTTCACAACTCTTAGTTTTAGCTGACAATATGGAGTGAAGACAAATTGGGCTTACTAAGCTCAAACTAGGAGCTTTTCATTGATTTTGTGACATGAATATTAAGAATTATGAAATGGATGTGCATAGATAATGAAAGAAAACACTTCAAGAGGATTTAAAGTACCAACACTTAAGATATTCATTGATGCTATAGAACATTCTCTATAGAAAAAAGCATTTTAACTTCCATTTAAAAGTTGCGAGGCACTTGTTTTTTAGGTAAACAGGAAGTTTGTTTTATAAGATAAAACCCATTTAATGGGGCCCAAGATGGGTACAGTTTGCACCTACATAAGAAAGATGTACATATGCCATTTATATTTCAGGTACTATAATTGTGTACTTCAGCATTTTTCAGAGACTGGTAAATTCTTTTTTTACAAATACAATCGCAGTAAATATATAAATGTATGGAAATGGCTACATAATGAATTCTCTGAAAAGGAGTAGACTTGAAGCATCATACATGGCATGGCTATCAGACGTAAAAGTATCTTTTGCAATTTAAATACAGAGATGGCTTGAAGGGGCGAATCCCAGAACAGCACATTAGGTACAGCATGTGAGTAATAGTAGAGTAAAAGATAAAACATTGTTGGAAACAGTGGACAGAAGTCCCGATGAGAAAACTCAGCGACCGAATTGAGTTTATTTGAGAGCATGTATACAATGAATTCCAATAGAGATTAGATTTGAAATGTATGCAAAGAAATTTGGTTGAATCAACCTTAGGGATAGTGTTACCTTCTAGAGGGATTTTTTTGCTACAGTTGGAGTGTTTTTATGAGCAAGCTGCATTACCCATGGGTTTTCAACATTGATTTTAAGGACATTGTTTGGGGTCCAGGAATAACTTTCTTGGTAACTAGACTGCAATTGTTAAGAAGGTCCTGAGTAGAAGAATAGGAAATCACAACAATAGTGCCATCAGCATATCAGATGAGACAACTTCTAAGTATGTTGACTAAATTGGTAGATCATTACTGTAGATTAAGTGTGGGCCAAAGAACAGGCCTCTGGGGAAAACCTTGATGAACTATTTTTAGGGAAGTTTTTTATTTTATACCATCTAGATTAATAAAGACACACTGAACTCCACCTTGGATATATGATAACAACCAGTCAAGTACTTTAACCAATTTAACCATCCCTGTTCTTTGAACTGGATTTGAATTGCAATGGGTCGATATGAGTTAGGATCTAGAAAGCAGCCTTTTTTCTTATATAAAGGAATTACTTTTCGAGATTTTAATGCTTAGAGGAAGGTACCATACAATAGAAGCATTTATGAGGTGCAATTAAGTATTTCATCAGTTTCAGCACTATATTTATTGAAACTCTTAATTAAAATTTTTTAAGTTCATTTTCAGAACAGGGAAAAAGGAATCATAATCCGGAGGAATAATTTGTGGTGCTCATACGATTTGGTTGAACAATAGGTAGGTCAAGAGATGTAAGAGTTGTGAAATGATTATTGAAATATACTGCAAATGATTCTGAGTTTGGCATACGAAAGATGCAGGAAGCACACAATTTTTTTGACTCATTAATAATCTTCCATTTCATTATATTTGCTGGAGCACATTAATATTCAGCCAATATTATAAGTAAGTTTGGCATTGTTGAGAAGCAATCTGTAAGACTTTTAAGTATATTTAACCTCCAAATTTTTATTACCAGGAGATTTACTCTTTAACGAAGAGTAACTGATAATGTAAGAATTTCACCAGTAATTCACTAGTTTCTATGATTCTTAATTTTCTAAGATTCTTAATTTCTATGATTATGAATTCCTTAAAACTGAAGGAAACCCAGCATAAAAAAAGGAAAGATTATCATTAAATTCTGAGAACTTTGATTAAAAAACTGAGTCTTAATAGACATAATCCTAAATCTCAGTTTTTAACATACTAAGCATATGCATAGTGTCCAAAAAATGATACATTACAAAAAATGTTACTAGTGTGAGAGCAAATATTTTTTATGTTCGGAGTTGGCAGTGATTTGACAATGCTGTCTCACAAAGAAATGAAGTGAGGAATCAATAAACCCTAGGAAGGAAATAAAATCCCCATCTCTCCCCTTTGAAAGGAAGGAATCATCAAGGAGGGCCCCTGCTCTGTGATTTCTGAAGAGGATTGGTTCCGGTGTCCCATCTGACAAAGAGGGAGGTGAAGTCATCGCCTCTTAAAAACTATACTTTCAAAGTGGTAACTGTTTTAGTTACAAGGTGTACTTATATACTTTAAGTGCATATTATCACCAGCATTTCCCTCTTTATAGCATTCTAGGATGCCCATGTATACTCAGAATGTTTTAGCATAAAATCTTCCAAAATTACTTTTGTCTTTCAAATTAGTATTAATGGATTAACAATCTTAAAATTTATAACTCTTTAATATACTGTTATTGTTAAATAATTTTGATGACCTGTAATTGTGACATTCTTGATTATAATATGTGAAAGTAATGATGTGATAGTTGCACCCTACATTATGCTCATTATGCAATAACTTTATTTTGTAATTATGATGATTGCCTGCACAGACAGACTTTTATCTGAATTATTTGTTATCTATTCATGCATACCTAATTATAATATGATACTCTCCATAAAATACCAATGAATCCCTAAACTCATTTAATTCCTATGTCCTTTTCTCATAAAATCAGATTTTAGATAAAATATAGAAAGGTTGATGTTATGCCTGAGCATAAAAAAATAATTTCTATGCCTATTTTTCCTTAAAACCAGATGCTTACAGAAATTAAAAAGATTAGTGCTATGCTTGTACATAAAAAACAATAAACCCACAAAAGACCATTAAAAATAAACCAACATTTGTTATTAAGAACTCAAACAAACCCATAAGAACATTCAAAACTCCAGATACATTTTTTTCAGTTTTCAAGATTGATTCAACTCCAAGCTCTTTGGCAAAAGTCATGAGATTCAACACTTTAATGAAACATTAAAATTTTACTCAGGACCAGACAGAGTATTACCCTAACTTCCAACTCTAAAAACATATGCACTGGTTAAGATAGGCAAATAAAGCCCAACAATAACAAAAATTAAGAAATAAAGTCTATTTGCATCAAATGCAAGAATTTCACAGTGCAACAATCATTCTTCTAGACCAGAACCCTGGTAGAGCCAAATGATTTTTACAATGTGTAATTCTTGCATTTGTGTGCACACCAGTGGACTCTGTTCTAGTTATTGTTGTAGTATTTCCTGCAGCTTCTTTTACAATTTGCATAATTGATAGCAATTTAAAAAGGGTTATTATCATAGTAGCCACATTTTAATAATCTCCTTTCAAGAATAACAATATGCTACTGATGGTATGAGCAACACTGCAACTGTCACCGGACAAATTATGCAAGAGAAGTTAGAAATTATAATGTGATATCTTGCACACACAGAGCTGTGGAGGCATGCCAATATAGGATGGAATGGAAAATTCCAACTATGGTGTGTTCAGTCACTGACCCATGATCTGTGTACAACAGCAGTGCCTTGACAAAGAAAGGAAAATGTATTCAAATGAAATGACTACTAACCCAACTTGTACTACAGCAGCACCAAAAAGGTCTGGCCTCTGATTTGAGCATGCAGCAACAAGCAAACCTCCATTGGAGCCACCTTGAATGATAAGCCGTTCTCTTTTTACATAACCAGCTCCAATGAGGTACTCGGCTGCACACTGGAAGTCATCGAAGACATTCTGCTTATTCAGTAACCGACCGGCATTATGCCATGCCTCTCCATATTCACTGAAAGCAAAGGCAAAGAATTATCATTTCTGTCTGGACCAACAATTGGTCATTGATATTACTTCCAAAAGTAGTATTTTTTAATAGAAAAAGACATGAACAGTCCCTCTGATGATAAACCAAGTGGCCAATTGATCAAAATGTTCACTTTTTGTAATCAGTCAATGTGATATAGGTGCCATGTTGAGCATAAAATTGTAAACAGTGATAAAAGACAATGAAGTAGCAAGTAAAAATATATGCTGTGCTCCCTAACAGGAAATAATACACTGGTTGTTTCAGTACTAGCCAAGAGTTATTGCATTCTAGTTAGTGTTAGTGTTCTACCATTTAGTGTTAGCCAGCCAAACTATTAGCTCTTGCTGAATGGATGAAAGATTTCAGTGACATGAACTGTCAGCCATGCTTTTTCACATTAATATTTATTGTTTCATTTAAATTACTCATAATTAAACCCATACATTTTCTGCTAATTTTAATATATCTTGAATATAAAATATGCAAAGGAAAGGTGAAAAATAAGACAATCATAATATGAGGTGTTCCATACGACAAGGGCAAAGCTGCCATTTTTTGCAGTCAAGATAACGAGTGCTTGAAGTGTGGAATAGGCCCATAGCGCAACAAGGGCAAGCCCACCATTGAGTGATGGAAAAATTAAGTAATGAAAAAGTTACTATAAAGAGATGCAGTTTTCAGGAGATTGTTGGTGGTGTCAATTAAAAAAAAACACGAAAATACCAAAATGATTTTTCGGACTCAGACTTTGAACTTGCCCTTGCCATATGGAACACCTCAAATACACTTAAATCCATTTTTTCCAAGTTAGCCTTCTCCGAAGAAATGGTCGGCTTCCTTCATAAGTACCTCATAATTACAGCGGCATGGAAAGGGCTAATCACTGAATGCCACTTGCATATTAAATTATGGTACCACTGAGATTCTTAAAACAAATTACACACCCTCCTCCTCTGATATTGGGAATGGCCAGGACACCTCCAAAATGCTGGATGAAGACTAGTCGAGTGACACTGAAAGTTGGCTGAATACTAACATTGAACCCACCATACCCATAAAGGAGACATGGATTGGATCCATCCTTGGCTAATCCCTATGAGTAAAAAGATCAAATTCAATTGGTAAAAATCCACTCAGCAGTCTGGATTAATATAGACATATGAAAATAAAAAGTTTACCATTTTAATTAATGAAAATGACATGTACATTTAGAATGAATGGTAAGGCATGACTAAAGTATAGAGTTGATATACATGTGCATAAGTACTATTTAGTACCATTAAAACACTTGGTTTTGAGAATAAAATCTATTAAATGTTACAATCAAAAGAATCTTAAAGAAGTTTTGCAATAGCTAAATCTTAATAATAAAATATGTTTTTACCATAGATTTAAAGAGAATAGATGATATCCTTTTGCCACTATTGGAGCCTATTTATTGACGAAGAGGTTGGATATCTTCAACCTGAGTTCACCATGTGAAATGGTGTGAAACATCTACTCAATAAATTGATTAAATTTGTTTATAAATGATAAATTAGCTGGTTGGTTGCTGGTGTACATTTATTTATTTTTAAAGCACATGCATTAAGGGGTTTATGCTTGAAATCACTAATTCAAGAAAAATTTTAAACCCTTACTGTGATTGATGGTTGATTACTGTGGTTTTTGGGGATCATCTTAAAAAATCACCATTATCATCACATTTATCTTCAGAAGATTATTACCTGAATTTCCTCTAAGAAATTCAAAAATTAAAGACATAAAAATCACTTATAGTACTCATTTGAAAAATTTATAACTGTTAACTAACATAAACGCAATGCCTGGCCATAAAGAGCCATTCCCTAACACCTCATCAATGTGGCAATTGATTACCGGCAAAGAAAATGGCCTTTTTAAATTCACTTGAACAAAAACATTCAATTTTATCTGAATGGAAGCTACTTCATAGTGCATTGTTTTCTTAAATGCAAACATTTATGTTCTGTAACAGCCAAAATAATTGAATTCCATGTTCATTGACATAGTTAACTACCCTATTATGCATGAAATAAATTACTCATGACAACTGTGCATTTATTAAAAAAATTTGAAGTCTCAAAGATTTGTTTCTAACAATAAATATAGTGAATATTTTTGTCTTTTTGCATATTTTTGACATCATTTGTTGCATATTTCAGGGATATTTTGTGGATCAACTTCTGTGGTCGATAATGCATAAATATGCAAAACATAATTGTACAGCACAGAAAATAAACTAATATTAATAAGCATATTACTTAAAATCTTATGTAGTCATAAGTCACTGTTGAAGGAAGTTGCCATGGTAATGTATACAGAATGGTCAATAGACTTTAAGGTAATTGGTTTTTCATATAATTAAACTTGCCAAATAATGCATACTAAATATATGAAATAAGATAAATCAGCATTTTTATATATTGCTATTGATTAAAAATATTTACATCACCATAAAAATCTTTATCAAAATGAGGGATTTAGTATTTGTAAATTTCACTGATAATAAATTATTCCCAAACAGTTCTAACTTGTCTGCCATGGAAAATTCCATGATTCAGATCGAACACAAGTCGTAAGTTACATATAAGTAGATTGAACCATAGTATTTAAAATATCATATAAAAATATTAAAACCAGCTATATTTCACGACACAGCAGATGAGCCCCCTTAAATGAGATAGATAGAGAAAGACCAGGCAGTCAAAACAATTATGGACTGAACTAACTAGCCACTAGGACATAAATATATAAGTGAATTCTCACCCAGTGAATACATGTAAACACAACTGTAAAGATTCAAGAATTTTATTTAACATAGCATTAAGTCCATAAGTGGAATGGGTAAGAAAAATATCACAAACAAGCATACAAAGAGAAGAATGTAATTTGGATAAAACATTATACCTCTAAATGTGATCCACAGTATTTTTCTCCAAAAAGGAAAATGTATAGTACAGAGGAAGAGTTTTGCCACAGCATAAAAGTATGCAGCTACTTAAATTCCATCAAAAATTAAGAAAAATTTTCAGTAATGAAGTCAATCAAATTATGCTTATTTTATTAGTTTTGCTAGCATGACAGTTACAGATAAATAAGGGGTGTGAATTGCACGACTGACCCCAAATGCAATCAAATGCATCACAAGTTTATCAAAGGAAGCAAAAGCAATAGAATTTTTTTAAATCCCATGAGAATAACTAAGAATAATACTGAAATAAATACAAATTTTAACAGGAACTTACTTTCTTGTGAACAATAAACATGGGGATGCGAGTACCATCCTTACTAGAATAGAACACCTGCTCAGTCATATACTGTGTAGGGTCAAATTCCTCAAGTTTTGTTTCCCTGTAGACCTAGAATAAAAACAAAATCAAAATTGACCACAAAAACAACTTCATATGGTCAGACAAAGTGATCAAGAAACACATTTAAAAATCTGAATAAGGCATGCTACCATTATGAAAAGCTTCAAAAATTCAAAGTATAAAACGAACTACTCTAGCTCTCAAAAAAACTTCGAATTTAAGTGAGAAATTAAGAGTTCATTAGCAATGAATTAGGTAATTCCCACATTCATAAAAAAATTTTAATGTGTTTTTTTAAAAATGCTGAGAAGATACATAACACATTTCTTTCCTTATGAAATACACAAATCAGGAACTGCCAAATATGGGTCAACGTAAAATTTGCTTTAAAATGCATAAAACATGTAAAGCACTGTCCAGAGGAAAGGTGTTGAACAACATAAGACAAGGGCCTAAACATGAACTTTGTACAAATATTACTCCCAAAAAGGCCACGAGATAAAAAATTATCCAAATAAATAGCACCCTACTTTAACCTTAAAATTTCTCTTGCCTGTTATGTTTAACAAAATTGTAAAAATGGAGTTGAATGGGAAAACAGTGAAAGAAATGACTTAAATTATTTAGGGGATTTCAATGATAAATAACCAATTTTATAAACCAAAACCCCTACTCATTCATACATTAAAATGAATTTTATAATACAATAATTTTTCCTATCACAAGAAATTGTAATATTAAAGGGTTTGCTGTATTTCCAAAGGGAAGACTATACCATTACATTAATGATCATATTAAAAAAAAAAATATTCTTCTAATCTCAACTGTAGATATTGGATTACTAAGCTATAGTCCAAACATTTAAAAAAATCAATTAACTGATTATTAAAAATTATAAAAAATAAATTATAAAACCTCAATCAATCAAAAGGTATACTAATATAGTGGAATTTGTGGATATATAATGGACACTTTAACTGAAGTTATGATCAGATAGGCAAACTGGTACAATTACCCTTTCCAAATAGCATATGCATATGAAACACATAAATATAATAAAACAGAGACATCAATTTTCAATCAGTTACCTCAGGCTCAGGGTTACTTTTTGACAGATCACAGCGGTAAATTATGCCAGGCGTTAAAAATGAGGTAAATTGGTAGAAGATTTCAGTGTGCTTCCTCTTTCCGGAATAGCCAGTAATTGTTCCAACATCTAAAGGCAGGTCTCTAATTAAGTCTCCATTACTTAACTCTCGAAGCTGAAGCACACTCTGAAAATTTAGAGCAAAACTTTTGTTAGTGTGTCCACGTGTGGATCAAGCAGCAAGAATGAAAAATTTGCATAGAGGATCAAGACTGAAATATTGAAGCACTCACCTTGACATCATGGACATAGCAAACAACTAAATTTGTCTGATTAACAGGGGCTGCCCAGTCAAGAACATCATGTGGATGCTCGAGAAGTAGAGTGACCCAGTTGTCTGGTGAAGGGTTTGTAAGATCAATTTGCACAAGCCTGTAGTTTGGCGCGCCTTTATTTGTGCGGAATACACAAACCGATCCATCATTGGTTATGTACTGTAATGCAAAGATCACATTGTTTACTACTGTGCGCATTAGGCATAATCCTCTGACAATAAACTGAATTTCTATATAAAAAATAGCAAAATTACTAGTCCACAGAAAAGACAAATTTTTCGGTGGAGTAACATGTTAGATATTTTTTTCAAAATGAATACTAAAAACTCCCATGACGTGAAGCCTGAAGTAGTCAAGTTTAATCTGAATGTGACACTCGAAAATGAGATTGTCCATTAATTTTTATTCTTGCTACTTTCAACGGAATTTAAAAATAGAAAAGACAAAAAATTTTTCTACCATCTTTAAGTTTCAGAGCTAGAGGCAGGGAATCAACAAAGAAGTGAACTTTTTCATTCGAAGGTGTGGACTGATGTCTATTATGTCATTAAGGGACTCTCTCTCCCAGCAGTTACTACAATCCCTAAACCCATGTGGAATGCTTTGCAATGTCATCCCTTAACTTAAATGCAGTTTTCTCCCATATTAATTGATATTTCACGTTCATTCCACTCGTCTCCATTCTAATAAAATATGCAAGCACTAAAAATTACTGTTTCCAAAGTAAAAAGTACAATATGGAGGTAGAAATTAAAATAAATTATGACAGTGGATACAACAAGGCTGTGAAAGCCTTTGTGAGTTTGATACATTTAGTTACTCTTTGGTTATTTCATGGATTAAGCTTATTCAACCCTTAAAACTAAATCTTATCCTATCTTTCTATTTCACTATCTTTCTATATCCAGTCTATCATAAAACAGGTTTAGGAAGTACAATAGCCAGAGACTGAAATGAATGTATATTTCCCTTCAGCATTGAAGGTGGTAGTACAACTTGGATTTTTTTAATATTCACCATTAATGCTGACTTAATAAATAGAATTGGTATACCAAAGACTTCACATCTACTGAAAACATTTTTTGTGGCTGAGCTGACTTCAGAAGAATTTTTAACCAAATTACTTGCATCCAAACACTGAAATTGCTACTAAATATGGGATGTTGTGTCATAACCATAAAATTCTGTCAGAGACACCATTCAAGACACTCTATAGTATGTCAGCTTAAGATTTCATTTGGGAAAGGAAAGAGAAGAATGGCTTACATAGCGACTGTAAGTTGGGTGCAAGGGATGGAAAGTATTAACCTATAAGTATCACTTAGAAGATAAGTTCCTCAACAGAAAAATTTTGGAAAGAGCACAAAAAAGCTCCTAATACCAGCATGCTAGTCACAAAAGAATTTCAATAGTGTATCAAATATATTAGTATTTTATCTACACTATTTCACATGCTGTTGCGCTTAGTATTAGGTGACTCTACCCATCACCTATCAAACCGACCTCCGAGTTGATTACTGTGGTTTTTTTCATCTTCACTGCACTTTTGAAATGTGGGTATGGAGAAGGATAGAAAAAGTTAAATGGGCAGAAAGGAAAGAAACCTAAGAGGCTTTGGGTATGGTAGTGGAGGACTCTTCCGAGAACCCTCTTTAGGTTTCTTCCGTCCTTTTCATCTACGTCCGAGTTCTGAGTGGCAATGGATTGTTGAAGACTGTCATAGAGGGTATAATGTTGGGTAAACGAGAGAGAGGGAGGAAAAGACTAGGAATGTTGGCTGGAACGAAGGAAGAAAATATGCAAAATGAAGAAATGGTTATTGCAGAGTGGGTTGTTAAGATCTTAGTGCCATGTGTCCATAAGAAACCTAACTACCAAACAAGTAGATTACCATTAAAAAAAGGCTTCAATGCCATTTTCTTATAATCAATGCACAACTGTATGAGCACCAAAATAATTCTGGTATTTTATCAAAGAACTAAGGACTCAATGAACTTTTGTTATAGTATCAATTGATATTGAATAGGTAAGATATTTTTTTCCTTTCCAGGCTTAACCTATAAACCAAACTGCAACTCAACATTCTGGCATTTCCAAACGATTTAACTAAATAAAAACCCAAAGAGTCTTGTTCTTCTAGCCGTTAAAACAATGAGGGATGGGTTAAAATGTTAACAGGTACCAAAGATGAGGTGTTATATTAAGGATCTCCATAATGATCTTTCATTTTGTCAAACTGACAAGTATAGCTGAATTTTAATGCAGCAACACAATAATAACTTTCATGACTCATCAAATGAGAGACATCAGATGGGAAATTCCAAAAATAGTTCAGACTTAGTTTAACTCCTACAGGCAGTAGTGTAGTTTGAGCCATCCCTGATACTTTCACCCCCTTCCCCATTGCAGATTTTCATTATGACTCACTCTAACCTTTAAAAATGGAAATTGCAGGGAGGGGGGGAAGGAGAGAAGATAGGTTTGTGCTCACTGGGAGTGAAATTGCAAATCTACGGGGAACCCAAAAGTATCACCAGGAGCCAAAGACCGGCACAATTTTGTGGATCTGGATTTAATTCCAAATGATCTGCCACACTTGTACAAAATTATCTTGAAAAGGAACTCAAAAAGTAATATTCAAGATTCAACTGACCTCATAATCAGCCTCTAATTTGTGGACAATTTGAGTGAGTTCCACTTTTCCACTCACAACACCATCTGGAAAGGCCTCACGAAGGTCACAGAAGAATATAAGGTTATCTCTGCAGTCTCTCTGGGGTGTGACGATTAAGTAGTTGCCACAGTCACTGACTTCTGCACCTCTGTCATGAAAAGATGAAGAGGGTTATTTGAATATTCTCATTTCTCATTGTCCTTAAAGAAAAAATTCAAAGTGACTAATGAGTGAGTTAATGACAAAACCCTAATATTTGAATAAAAAATAAAACTAATAAAACTGAGAGCATTAAAATAAATGGATCATTATTAATATTTTCTAAGTAATAGGCACAACTAAATCAATTTTATGATTTGTAGAACTGCACAAGTTGAAGCAGTGCACATGAAGTCTATCTAAAATTCAACAATGTAATTTCTTTCTTCTTCCTCAAAGTAGTGATGAAGACATTTTCTACTACAGTGAAAAATAAAACAAACTTACATTCGCCAAAGGGGTTCTTCCGGAAATTCAACCACTAAGACATCCTGTGACTGGGGTGTTCCCACAAGATGGTAATAGAGTTTTTGATGCTGATTACTTAGAGTTTCAGACCCATCAGTCTTACCAAGTTGGTCTGGATACCTCTGCCATAAAGGAAAGAAAAAACACTGATAAGCATTCCTGAAAACTTAGGATACCAGAGTATTAATGAAAAAAATTTTGAACAAACAAATATATCTATTAAAAAAATTTTAAACATGCCCTGCATGCATAATTCCTCATAGTTTTACACTAATTACACCAAATGGCATAATTTTACAGTAAAAATGACTTGCTATAGTTTCTAAGCAACATAAATTTCATATAAGTACTGAAATCAGAATCGGGTAGGAATGTTACAGAAACTTTACAAAAAAGAAGAGTTTGCAGGTAACTTGAAGAATGATCTTCACACAATGATCAGGCAGCAGACAACTAAGATTTTGAAAATGTTTATCGAAGTGACTTGAGTTAAGCCTTTTTCCATCTTTCAATTAATGATTTTACAGTAACAATAACACCAGCTCATCTTAAATATGCAAAAGTCAATGACTTAAAATTCCAAAAACTACAGCACCTGCAATAGCTTAAAACAAAACATAACTATGGGTTGTGTATGGTTTAAGAAATACCTGCAATTGAAAAATTCCATTTTATACAATCTGAACACTTCATTATTTCCATAAGTATCTTATGTTAAATGTAATGTATTTTGTTTTGCTATGCCAATTCTAATTTATGCTAATCCTAATGATCAAAGGAATAAATTTGAATCGTATATAAAAGAGCAGATGAGAAGAAAATAAGGACAACTGTATGACATAGAAGAACCAGATGGATTGGACACATCTTGAGGCACAATCGATTAGTTATAAATATAATAAGAGGGAAAATAGAAGGGAATGGTCCCATAAGGAAGACCAAAGGACAAGTACATAGGACATATAAAGATTGACATACAACAGAAAAGTTTTCAGGGCATTAACTTTTAATAGGGAAGAATTGAGGGCAGCTGCCAAGCAATCAACAATGAGTTTGAAATACTGATGTTGATGAACCCTAATTTAAGGTCTGTTTAATGATCTATGGTTACTTTGGTTATTTTTCTTGTTTGATTAATCATATTTATAGGCATTAAAAAAGATATACTGCATAAATATTCTGGTTTATGCCGGTCATAGTTGAAGCATAGTACTTTTATTTAGTATTACTTAAGAACATAGATAAAAAATGCTGAGGTAGCTTTACAAGTTTGCTGCATAAGCAGAATTTTGTAGTTCAACCTTTCTCGTATTGCAGAAAGCATTTTCAAGAGAAATGATGCACCCTTCTGAAGATAAGAAGGTACTTAGCTTCTATAGACTAATTGTTCCACATCCAGCAAACATCAAACACTATTTCAGTATCAATGATACACTGCATATGCCCCCAATCAATGACTGCTACTAAAAAATTAGTGCAGGAAATGTTGCAAATATTGAAAGCACAATTTGTACACAATATGACAATACTATAATTTTGCATACTACTTTTAACAATCTTTTCCCATCAATGACATGATTTTGTAAAAACCAGTGGCTGCCTTTCTTCACCATATCGCCAGCCCAGTTGTACGCTGAAGCTTATCTTACTGGCCTGAACCCACTCGAGACTTTAAATTTATTGGTAGTAGAAATCTGGAAAGTAGCTTTGAATATCCAATTCAATCATAACAGTTTAATGTACTAATTTCACCCACGGTTTCTAAATATTATTATCTGTTGAGTACTTCCAATTAAGGAAGTAATCAGCATTCACGTTTACATATTTTGTTTTTTTTCTACTCTTCAGATACCTAATTAGAATGAGGATTTCTGACAAAAACATTCCTCGCCTCAAAATTTAACATACATCCCACAATATTTGGTGATTGATTTGATAGCTCATCTATACTTAGGAGCTACAATCTGACAGCACAAAAAATCTTCATGAATAAAAACTTGACCCATTACTTCAGTTGCAAATTCACACACAATGAAATAATATTATTACAGACAGCAAAAAATATGTACCTTAAGCTCAATATATGAAAAATAAGGCAAATTTTAAAAATAAATATATTAACAAACAAAGAGTCAAAAAGAGAATGATCAACACAAATACACTATAAAATATGTCATAAGCACACTTACACCATAAAATATTCCTTTATGATCATGGGTCCAGGTAATCTGTGAAAATTTCACTTTTTCTAAAACCTCAGGATAGTCTTTGCCTGAAAAGTACTTCATACTATTAGACTGCGTTTAGAGATTAACAGTAAGATACATAGTACACATGAAAAACACAACACGGGTATAAATAGCTTTTGAGAGTGAGTTATTATTTTTATTACCTGCATTTTGTTTGCATTTCATCAATTAATAGTTTATAAAAAATAATTAACCAACATAAGGTAAAAGGTTTATCTTTAGAAAAACCAAATAAATCAAGGGTACTGGGTACCATCACATACATTTCTTAACATGTTGCCAACATACTATCCATATTGGCCCAAAAACTGCTTTTTGGCTAAATGAACTAAGCTTGAGTTAATTCATGAATTGTGTGATGGATAATGGTTGTAAGACACAAATGAAATACTCAACAATGATACCAAGCTTTTCATTTATATTTAATTATGAATGGAGATTTTAGTCTCTATATTCCTTTGTAACAATGTAAATGGATACCAATAATTTGTATTTTCTATGCTCTAATTCAATTTATTTGATCCCTTATTACAATAATGACATATATTTAAAGAATGTCAACTCAAAACAAACCACTTTTTCAATGAAAGAGTTATAAATAATAGCAGAGAAAATGTAACCCACACATTTTTAAGAGCAGAACAAGTAAGTTGACTCATATTTAGTATCGTTATCATTGATGATAGTAATTGGAGATAACCAAATAGTGGGTGGCAAATAAATCGTCAATGAATAATGACATGCCGGTTTAAACAACCAATGGTAGTCAATGAACCATGGCTATCTCCACAAATTTGGGTAGATATTCTGAAAACCTGCTTTATTCAGGAATGAATGAGTGCATGAAAACACTGGTAGAAAAATATAAATTTTTAGCAATTAAATTGCTATTGACTAAAATTTAGCAATGGTTAAGGGCAACCACTGTGACTTTGAACAAGACCATTAGCGTTGGAGCACTCATATAAAATAGCGAATGGCACATTTTATCTTTCACTTACCTGTTTCAATGTTACGAAAATGAATGGTGACCCAGTCAGAACCTGATCTACTAAGACCGTACGCAAGAATACTTCCATCTTCAGAAAAACGAGTTCTTGACAGAGCTACAGTTCCATCTTCAGACAAAGAGTTGGCATCCAAAAATACGCGAGCTTCTTCTTCGGGCTGATCAAAAGAATCCTGGACATATAGCACACTAAGAAGCGACAAAAAGGTTGATTACAGAATGAAGCTTTATAGACCCCAGTTACTGTGAGTACATCACTTGATAATGACAATCGTTCAATGAAGAGCTACAAATTATGATTTGAATTATTTCAAGCCCAATTAACAAGTAAAGCGAATATAAATTTACCTTAATATGAAAAAAGAAATTTGAAGATGTTATATTCTAAAATTTTCCACTCTATTACCTTTGATTTTGCAATCCTGTATTTTTGAAAAAGAAATATTTGTCTCCATGACGATATGGGCATGAATATTTGGGGTAGTTCCAAAGTTGACGAAGCCTATTACGAACATCATCGCGAACTGGACAAGCGTCAAGGTACGGCTGTGTTACCAAATTTTGCTTTTCTACGTATTTTTGGGTCTCAGGTGAGTCTGGATCTTCCAACCATCTGTATGGGTCGGCGATCTAAAACATATAAAAGGCGCAGTGGTTTAGACAGTGAAATTTCTAAATTGACCATGATGAATTAAAAATTACATATTAGAAATGACATGACGTCAGGTTTATAGTTAAGGACATGTCAAACTTGGGACTTATCATCTGCTCACCTTTGTGCCATGATAATCATCCACAACACTTTCGTCCTTCCTAGCAACTGGGTAATCAAACGTCATTTTTGTAGAATACGTTTTGTGTGATGTAAGGCAAACCTAAAGCAAATTTATAGCTGCATGAGAATTATTGTTATTTGTTTTGATTGTCACCGATTCCAAAAGCGTATTACATTAAAACAACCTTAAATCCTTTTGAAAATCTGAAAATACAAAACAAAGCACTGACTGGGTTTGGCTTTCTTTCTAAAAATGTTCTACTTGAAGAGCCTACACTCCAAATATGTACAAGCCTGACGATCTGTCGGGTTGATCGTATTCGCCCCAACACATTTAATACCGGAAGTGAGCCCATTGTTGCGGTGTTGTACGATATATCGATAGCTCCCGTGGTCGAAAGTCGAAGCGAAAATTTTAAAATCTGTATTTTTCTACTTTATTAACCATTAGCGTCATTAAAATACTCTGGGGAAACCGGCTATTTATAAAGAAAATAGCAATCTATAAAATCCTTTTATTCTAATTATTTTAACTTAACGGATAGATAATTACACCCTAATAAGGCTGAAGTACTATTTTAACTTGAAGTTTTCTGAAAGATGACGCAAATAATAAAGAGAATTATTTCGCGCAGGATATATTACCAATGGTGCACCATTAACAAGATGCAATAGTAGTAGTTTTAAATGTTTTATAACAAACCTCAGGGCAAGTAAGTTGTGTTAGCACCACCATCATCATTAATATAATGGCAATTTGTTAATAATCTTTGATTTCTTCAGCGAAGTGTAATTCACTCAGGTGACTCAGGGAATATGTAACAAAACACTAAAAAAAATTAAATATGACTTTGAAGAACTTGTTTTGTCAAATTCACAGGTGTTCCAGTGGTTCATGGCAATTTTGGAGAGCAATTCAAGATAAACTTCTTCCCAGAGGACAACTTTGAAAATTGACAGCAATAAGGGAAAAGTGTGAACTCTTGTGTGATCAGACCATCTACCTGACAGTGTCAACGGTAGATTATTGAGTTGTATTTGAACGATTAAAAAATATATTCCTGTAATTGCTCAGTCTGCCTATTCCCCTATCCTTAGCCCTTGTTACTTTTCCCTTACCTAAAGATGCATTGCCATTTTTGCCAACTCAGA
>LYUA01000084.1:1259559-1274204 GCA_002093875.1 Calopteryx splendens | reverse complement strand
GGGGGGGGGGGTTTATGAGAGGGGATAGGTCGAGGGAGGAGGCTGCGGAGGGAGTGGGGTCGAGGATCCGATGGGAGAGGGGTGAGGGCGCGAGGTTTCCATTGTTGTGCTAATCGACTTCTCTCTCCCCTCCGTCCTCCTCCCCTCTCCCCTCCCCCACAGCCCCCGCGACGCCCATTGTTAGGTGGCACGTGCCGTCTCTTCCTCGGGAAGAGTGGGGAAGGGGGAGGGTTCGGGTGGGGGGTGGTCGTGTGTGGAAAGGGTGGGTGAGGGAAAGGAGGAGTGGTGGGGTGTGAATTGATACATTAATAAAGTGTCCCGCATCCCCCTGATATGGCATGCACCTCCGGTATGGTGAGGTGGCGAAGAAGGGGGTAGAAAAAAATTCTGATGAACATTTTATCCATGGATAATGACGCGTTAGTGGCATGAAACTTCTCCGATCGCGACTCCCGAATATTCCTATAAGTTCCGTCCACGGAAGCCATCTTGCGGAGCCAGGGACTCCCTTTCGAATGGAGAATTATGGGTAGTGGAGGTAGGGAAGCAAGGGCACAAGTACATATTTACTTACTCGCAGGCATCTCGAAGAATGGTGAAGTTGGAAAAAGAAAGCGACCTTTTTTTCCGTGACGCCTCGAATTACGTTATTTTCGTCGTTTTATTCTTCCGAGCGCTCTGATATACGCCATCCCTCGATTCTGTAACAATTTATTCCTTGAGAAAATATTATTCCAATAACCTCTTCGTGCTGCTAGCATTAGAGATTCGCTCATTTTCAACGCCAAAGACGACACTAGTCCCCCTTTGCACAGTGACAATCGAATTCTAAAACCGTGGGCTAAATTTCGAGAAAACATTTGGGAATGACGATTGAAATGAGAAGTGAAGTTACACTATACGTGTATGTGCATGTATTTCCTTCTATATGCTATGTATATGTGTATCTTCTTGGTTCAAGTTATGCAATATTATGTACCTTCCTAATTAGGCCACCCCAAACAGTAGAATCACAGCATTAGCGTATTTTCAATTCCGAAAACTTAATTTACCCCAGAGGTTCAACATTACAATCGAAAAAAAATCCAAAAGGTTACATCAGAGAAAAAAATCATCATCCTAGAAGGATAATGATTTTGTTCTCTGATGTCTAATTCAAATTGCCAAAATCTGATCAACAAACTGTAGCCTAATTAATATCTTCTCCAAATAAAATTGCTTGGTGGATATTCCTACGGTGCATGATAGATAGATACCGTAGTGTTTCCTTCCGACACGTATTTCCCCTCTGTTCGGTTACCCCTTTCGACCCCAGGGTTAAGGGAGCCCGCAAAGGCGCGCCCCTCCCAGCATCCATCCATCCATCCCTGGACCCATGTTTTTCTCTTCGCCGCCTCCGTCGGCCATCCGCTTCAGAGCAACGCCTCGAGCCCTCTTATTAGGTTAACAGATTCGAGTTGATTAAAATGCCGGTCTTTATTTACGTTCCACATGCATCTATCCGCCTATCACGAGGGCGGAGACTTACTCCCAATATTGACTGAAGGTGGTGGGCGAAGGTAAGAAAGAGACGTGATAATATGCTCGCGTCCCGCCTTCGAATGCTATGCACATCAATCAGCATGGGGTAAAAGCGTGGAAAATTAGAGTGTAGGAGGTAGAGAGTGTGATGCGATCGAGGGAGGATATGACCTCAGGGCAACAAACATGAAAGCATTGAATAAGGAGGACCTAGTTTTCAGTAGTGGATTTCAGGTTTATGTCCCGTGAATTTTAGAATGGCTTTGTGGTTTATGACCCTTGGAGTTCAGAAGTGTCTTGGATTTCAAATGCCTTTAAGAGAGGTGAAATAAAAATACGAGAGGGAAATGGAAATAAATTAATTTTTTTTCGCACGGTACGTGGAAAAAGTGAAGAGTCGTTTCGTCAGATCCTTGGTTCGAAATTAAACCTGAAATTTGAGTCACCTCATGGTCACTTGTTTAACCTTTCTACAGGTACCTATATATCTTCCGCGCCTTGAGTTCCTCTGCCGGAAATGTTTTGTTTCAATTTCATTTCTCGTTTCCATCTCCGGGTCGTAGTCCCTTCAAGCCGTTTCTCTTTCAATGTCTTCCCCATTGCCCTTTGAGTAGTCGCAAGCTTTCAATGGTACTCTGTAATCGTTCATTCGGCGTGCAGGGCCTTATTATTTAAGCCGTTTTTCATTTATTGCATCTATGATTGCAACTTACATGTTACTTGTATGGCTGTGCTTCATAATATGCGAGATTATTAGTTCTAGAGTTATACATGGAGTCATCACCACAGAAACGATGTGCGGTTATGCCGGCAGAGGTTTCGTGCGTTGTCAGTATTTTGTAATCTAATTCTTTCGTATCCGAGTTCAATAAAAAAAAGACATATTGTTTTAGGATCCACTTAATAAAATCTACAAGCTTGCCGCGGTGGGCATTTGGATCTGAGGTGTACACAAACCGAACCTCGACGGGTGTCGAACGGGAGCAGCATCTAGCCGCCAAAAGGTGGCTTAATATGGCCCCAGAAATTATACGATTTCTTGGAAAATCCAGTAAGGTCCTCAACAGTTTTGGAGACTGGAGTGACTTCCCTGCGTGGGAGAACAAAATCACCGGTCCGTGGCAATCTTCATTCAATATCTTCGATCACGATATTTACCTGAAGCTCGGAGGTGAAAAAAATGTCCAGCCTTTGAAAAGAACGATACACCAAGTTGACTTCGAATGAGCCGGGCGAATTGATAGATCTTAGGCGCGAAAACCTACCGGAACATCGAGGAGATATTTTGCATCGGTGACGCAAAAATGGCGACGGCAAATTGGTGATGTGAGGTCCTTCTCAGAAACCCTCGAGTGCGGCTTCTCCTGTCAAACGGTGCGTGCCCGCTTGATTGGCCGCGGATTAGCGGCCCGCAACCCGCGCATATGCGTGTCCTCGAACGTCAATGATGTGCGGCGTGGTTGATATCCGAACCAATGTTCAGAGGAGTCTTCAATCTCCGGCTCCCCCATCCCTGGCGTACGAGTCCCCCTCGCTCGAAGCCACTTGGCGAGAGCCAGCCACTTGCCCATCCCCCCCCATCTCCCTCTCATCTCACACACGTCCCGCCGCACCGCCCTCCCTTTCTCCCACCACCCCTCTTCTCCCCCCCTCCCGGGCTTACTTCCTCCCCGCTCCCCGGGAGTGCTTGTATCATGGGATCACATCAATCACTCACACAACTCCGCCGCCCGTCCTTTCTCGGAGGGTTTCCGTGTGGAAAGTGAGTGCGGCGATCCCTTCTGACGTTTTCCCGACCTCCTGTTTAGGGAGGAGAGGGGGTGGGCGGGTTGCTTCGGCGAAAATATCGATATATAGGGTGCGATCGCGATGTGAATGCACAACCATGCACATGTCTCACCTGCGGAGGAACGAGGTCAACATTTGAGTGTTTTGGGGAAGAGAAATCTCGAGGAAGGTTCGTTTTCCAGAGAGTGAAGCGGCAACGGCTTTGTCAATCTGCGGGAGATTCCCCTGATGAATTTTCCATAAACTTGCTCCGTAAAAGTAATGTTGCATCTCAACACTCTGAGATATTAATTCGATTGTGTTGTTTATTTTCAGGAGGTTCGTTATGTATGGAAGGTTTTGTTTGTGAGAGCGTGCGTATATGCTTGCGAGTGTGTGCATGCTTTAACATTTTCAAAACGTTACTGCAAACCTGGAAAAAGAGAAACGTCAGGGAAAATAAACAGTAGTAGCTTAACGCCCGGCTTCGCTAAAAAAAAATTTTGGTAATTTTTTTACATTAATGTTAAACACACATGAAACCTAATCTCAATAAAAGTGTGATCTTCGCAATATAAATATGGAATAAGTCGAATTAATTTACCTCAAACGACTTCATGTTTGCCAAAGCCAATAGATTGACACTTCCAACAAATTCTGCTCACTCCTAAATTACAGAGATACTTATATCACAACATTTCACCGCAATGCGGATTTTAGATATTTACCTTAGATATAATGTCAGTCGGTAGGAAATGTTAGAAACCCAATATATCGCGAACTGCTGAGTTTATTTTTTTATATTAATTTTTCTGTGTTCTCGTGAAAAAGGTATTGCATTGGAAGGAGGATACAGACCTATCTCCCTCGTTCCAAATTCTGAAAAATGAAGCGTCGGCGACCATTATGAGATTTTTTGCCGATATCTCTTTGTTTGGGAGATTGCAAAAAATTGGTTTTGCTAAATTATCGAGGATTCCGTTATTTATCCATAGTATGCAAGCAAATTGCCAATCGTGCGACCGGAGCTCCCAATCCGCAAATTTAGATCCACCTGCCTAGATTTCTCACGACGGCGGCTTCCTGTCTAAAAAATAATATTTCGCCGAGTGTTATATGTTATTTTTTTCATGAAAATTTTCAGCATTTATTAGAAAACTATACATAATCTTATATGGGAGGTGGAATTTCTTTTCCTTTGCTTTATCCCAAATTCCGAAAATTGAAATGTCGCCGCCCATAACGGGCGATTTTCAGACAAATATTTAGACGCATTGTGCGATTGTGCGTTTATTGATTTCGTGGCATTTATATTATCCTGATATATTTTAATACAGATTGTTTCGATTTACTTATTTTTTTATAGAGAAGTTGTATCATCATTTTCCCTCTTCATAAATGTTATAAAAAACATCCAACTTGGAAGAAGATGGCGAAGAGGGTATAATCGTCGAATTTTGTAGGGTAACCTCTTTTGAGTAATCTATCTGTAAATACATGACATAATATACTTAACATTTTTAGTATTTGTTTTGTAATTCAATTTTCAACATAATATGTTACCATACCACCAGACTTAATGTCTTCACCAAATATTACTTACACTAATGCATTCGCACCACTTTGCCCGAATGTCTTCATTCGTCGTTATTTACTGTTTTCTGTCGTAACTTTAGTAGTGTGCACAGATTTTCCCTTTTTACGTTATCCTTTTTTATGCCCAACTTCCATCCACTGTGTCCAACACCTCGACCTCACTCAGAATCGTATCCCCTTCTGGTCCTTTTCGTCCCGTTTGAAGCGTCTACGTTTTTCATTTTCCGTCTTCCCCGCTTCTTCACCTCCTCTTGGATGTGACGTCACGCCTCGCAAGCAGTAAATTACGATCTCCATCGATACATCACAACATCGATAATTTCGGTGTATCTTTTCGCCGATGCATCGACGTGCGACATGCAATATCTCCATCCTTGCGTCCCGGGTCCTCCACCCTCCTCCTCCGCCCACCCCTTGGGCCGCTCCCCTATCCACGCTCCAAGACCGCCGCGTGGGAAAATAGTCCCATTCCTCCAGCCCTTCTCTCCCACGACCACGGGGTCCCCCGCGCCACCCTTTTCCCTCCTCCCCCCCCTACCCCGTTGGGAGTTCATCTGGCGGAAATAATCGCCGGGGAGGCAATTAGATCCGTATATTCCACGGGGATTACTCTCGTGGTCCCCCCCCACGACGTCCTGGCGCATGGCACTGTCGTTGAAAAACCTCGACCGCACTTCGATCCGGATCGAATGGATGGCGTTTCTCACTTGCCCCCCTCTTCTCCTCATCCTCCTCCCTCCCCCCCCCTGGGGAATTGCGATGTGTTCCATCGGACCCGCGTGGTGTGCCTTCCCTGAGGAACCCTTCCCTAGTCCCCTTCTCGCGAAACGTGGCCTGAGAACCGAAAATTATCGCGAAACCCATCGCTGAAACATAGTGGTGCCCATCTCCCCTCCTCTTTTATAAGTGTCAGCCGGATGTGTGCTCACCGGCGTGTGGTGGGAAGATCATCCCTTCCTTATTTTCGCTGACCGTCTGTGGGTCGTTAGAGGCGCGGGGAAAAGTAAGGGTTTCGGCCGTGGTTCTTGATGTGTGCGCTATCTCCTCCTCGTGTCGGGGGCATCAGTTTGTTCTGTTTCTTTATTTTTTTTCTCCCCCCTTCTATTTTCAAGGAGCTCGAATTAAAGCGAGTAAGGGTCCGGAGAAACGCTCGAGGTTCCCGCGTGGGATTTATGGGAACCTCCCGACTCAGCCAAAATTCGGATCCTCATTTTCGGGTGCGGGGATGAGGCGAGGCGGAGAGGGGGGATTGGAGTGGTGGTGGGAACGAGCGATTTACGGAGATGAGTGATGACGAGCGGCCTCTTTAAGTTTACTCGTTTCGAAAGGTCTCTCTCTTATTGAGTGACACTCTCGGAAGTTTCGCTAGCGGAAGTCGTGCTCGCCGCGGGACCTGGTTTGCGGCGAAACTGAACCTGGCTAACGCGAGGGCGCAAATTTAAACAGCCAGTCGTATATCATGATACCTGCTGCAGTTACAGCATCTCATCATTTTAGTTGAACGGAGTTGAATTTTCACTGTGATCTTCAAAATGTTTCTGGATCAAAAAGTTTTACAAATGAACGGACTTCCTAGACCAATCTCTTTGTAGTATTTGTGATTATTTTTGAAAGACACTAATTGTAGAATCGCAGCTCGTTTTATTTTCTGACTCGCGTTCCGATCATACGGTCATTGAGAAGGTGGCGTTACCTATTGCTCTCAGAAGATAGCTACAGTTGTTATCAAGTCCGCGTTGTCATGACTTATAGCTGAAACTCTTAGTCGGGAAATAATATTTGCCTTGTGGGCTACACCAAATACCTTAATTTCTGAAATTAAATGTAGTTTCAAAAAGTTGTGCCTAAGAACTTAAGTGTAATTGTGGTTATATTCATTGTTCCGGAAAATATTCTTTTCCTTTCTCCTGTAACACCAAACGAAATTTCTGCTCAAAAAGTTGTCAACCCATATATCCTGATTTAAATTTATGACGGAATAGTACCAAGGCCATTGGAACAATTACCCTGGTGTGAGGTCTCCTGCAACGAGGTCCCTGGGTTATTTGATTTTTCTATATTTCAATTTTATCTAGCCTCTCGTTCACCCGTTTCATGCGATGATGTCTTGTGAAGAAGGTTCGCGATGTATCATACCCAGCCAACAAAGTATGACTCTTTTAGCGGTGGTTTTTGAGAAGAGGATAGAATGATATAGAGGATACACAGGACCGAGTGTTGTGTTTAACTGGTTGTAAGGACTTCATCTCGGGAGCTTAATCAGGGAACAACCGAAGTTGGGGACTGGTCGATATGTTTCAATGGACCTAGGCACGGCAGGAATTTATAATTTTTTCCATTGTGGTGTAGCTTCATTTTTACGGCAAATCAGGTAAAAAGCGTTTTAATCCTGTTGCAAAGTTATTTTATTCACTTTCTATTATTATATTGTATTATTATTAATCGACAACACCCTTCAATCTTGCTCTAGCTACTGCATTTGGCATCCGTATTAGTCCTAGACTGAATACTTGGTTTGTGTAATTATCAATAAATTGCATATATATAACGTTTGTTAGGGATCTCGCTCAATTTCCAAAAAAAAGGATTGCATAATTACTGCAGTCCATTAATTAACTTATTATCTAATCCTACTTTAGCCGATGTAAGTCTTGAATGAAAGTGCTTTGTTTGGAGGAAAGTATGCATAAGTCATTAAGGGAAAGCTTGTGTCACCCTCAATATGTAGAAGAAGGAATGTGACTACAGGTTGTACGTTTCTGTTCTGCATCTTCATTTTTTTTACAACTTCAATGGAGTCACTGGTCTGTAATTGAGCTTGGAATCCTCCACGTCCTCTGCTGGCCACAAATTGTTCCCGTACCATCGTGACGTCTTGTAAGACGTAACTCAGCAATTCGACTCCCACTCCCCGTTTTAAATTCCCTTGACCGTAACTGCTTTAAATAGCCCGTTTCCTTGCCTTGTGCACGCTTGATGGACGCGTGTCGGCGTGTATCTCGTTTCATGAAACTGCCACGCAACATTAATAAAATGATGATTCAGTGCGTGGTTCCTCTTTTTAAGTATTTCACGCGAGAAGCCGTCTCGTGATTTCAGTGATAACGAATCGGAAAGTAAACACTGGAGGAGATTTAATTATGTAGCAGTTGGAGGATATAGCATACTAAGGGAATAATAGTAGTATTCCCTCTTCACTTACTGGCAGATGGCCGGAATGAATCTATGCACTTACAAGTAGAAGGGCAAAAAACTTATGTATGGCTCTCGCTCATCGTACATTACCATCACTTTATCATCGTGTCAGTTATTGCGTAAGGACTATAATTATTATTATTGGTAACCTGCCGGTTAAGGCAGGTATTCAAAGCCCACACTCCTACAGTAAGCCTATCTTCAGCGGTGAAAATAAAGCCAATAAAGGATTTGTACGTTAATTGTTTTGCCTGTTTCGTACTCGACTTGATTTCATTGTTCGTCGCATTCATGCACGTGACTTGAAGGAGTTTCATGACCGTGCATTCGACGTGAAAAATCCTAAATTTATAGTGAAAATTCATCGAATGAAAACCGCCACGTTTTGTGGCCACGATTCAAGTTTCGTGCCTCCTCAGCTAAGGTTTTAAGGTCTAGCCTCGGAATTTTAAGCACTGCCTATTTTCACCGAGCGAGTCTTCCCATAGCGAGGCAGACTGGCTCGTCTGCCTCCCCCCCCCTCCCTCTAACCCTCGAATCGACCGTAATTTTCTTGTTATTTTTTCCACCACGACCCACGATTTTTTCCCGCAGGTCCACACTAAAAGAGGCTGAAGACCGCTCCTATTAAATTTTCCTCCCGAGACATCTCTCGCGTAATTTTATACCTTCCTAACGCAATTCTATTATCTATAAGTAGGTAGCATGGGTCATAGTCAAACGCATCTAGTGGGTAATTTCGATAATACTCTCTTGCATGTGGCTTTGTTTTTGATTTAATTTCGTTTCATGATGCAATGTAAAGGTCTTTGCATTACTTATGCCGAGCAAGTGAGCAGATCGTTTGTATACTTACTGGAAATTCCTGGCTTCCAATGCGTGCCTCTGGTTACCCCAGCTAAAATGAAAGCCTTGTTTTTCATTACCAGAACCTTGTTGGAATCCGCAGGTTTCTCAGAGACAAAAACCGAACCCCCCTCACTCTGTAGGCGTGTGAGAATTTCACACGCCGTACAACTGAAGTCTATCCAAACATCAAGTTAATCATAGGTTTAATTATAGTGGTTGCTGGCAGCTGGAATCACTTTTTTTCATAGCATTTTACTATATTAACCATAGTTACTGTATCCATTGGTTTTACTTGGTTTATCACAACCTTTTGCTGTGCTATTCCCAAGGTGGTATTTTTCATGAATACTGTGCCTTAAAATTCTTTTGTATAGGTATCTACTAATTTGCTTATTATTTAAATACCGATTTTTTGTAATTAACTTTAAACCTAATTTATGTTTGTTTAAACACTTATTCTCTATCTTATGTCTATTCCAACGTTTGTGTACGCTTTTTATTAGTATGGCCTTTTAGCAATGTTCTGTCGTAACATGTGATTCATACAACTTTAGATAATAAATTATTCTGTATATAACTGATAATTGTTCTTTTTTCTGCTTCCGGTCTTTTTTGAGAATATAATAAGGCGCATAGTATGCACTCTATTATGAGGTAAATTAAAACAAAATTGCATATTAAAGGTGTTTTGTCTCGGATCTAAATAAAGCTTTGGGGTGGATCTAATTAGAAAGGTACTAAATTTTGCCGTTTTTAAGATCGCCAATGTCTGCATTCTGATTCTATTCTATTATCACGTCAATACGAGAACAAAAGCAAGCGAGTTATGATAAAAAGTGAAGCAGTGAATTTTTTGCTGTCGAAAGTCATTCTACCGATAAATTGCATTTTTAATTGTACTTTCTGCCCCTCTGTCGTTTATGTTCGCTCTTATAAATTCACCCTGGTAGAGTGAAGTTCATCTGGTAGGAAAATTAAAATATGCGGACTAGCATTCCCACTACAGGTTTACAAAATTCACATAGAGCTGACATCGCATTTTTTTGTTAAATTATATTTATGAATATCAGATGACATTATTGTGCCACGTAAATTTGATATTATAATTGCGTGATAATGGTTCAATTCGAGTCATTTTCTAAAGATTTTGGTGTTACTAAAGGATGTTAATTTTAATACCAGTCGTTAGCAAGGCCTTGTTATACATGCAATTGGTGTATGCACTGAGTCGGTCTCCTGGAGCAGGTTGAAAACTTGCTCCAGGAACTAGACTCAAGTGGCTCCAAGGAAACGAGGTTAATCATCTTTCCTCTATTTTTTTCCCAGGGTCACGCTACCGGGATACCCGGGCATCGCCGGCTCCCCGCCCTCCGGGGTGAGCGGGGGCTCGAACTCGGCCCTCCTGCTCCAGCAGCTGGCTCCCCCGCCGTCCCCCGCCCACCTCACCGCGTGGGAGCGCTTCGGCGTGGACTTCATCCTCTCCTTCATCGTGGTCTTCACGTACTTCGTGTGCATGGCGGACTGCAACGGGGGCTGCGGCGGGGGCGGTGGGGCGTCGTGGGGCGGGGGGTCCACGTGGTGGGGCGGAGGATTCAGCGCCCACCGGCGGTGGCTCCAGGGGCAGGCGGCGCTTCCCATCGGGGCCGCCTACCTCTCGTGCTCCCTCGTTGCGGTGAGTCTCTTGTTTCGCGTGTCAATGTGTCGCGGTGGTGTGTGTGGAATGGCGATGCGGTTCGGCTAAACCGCACGGCCTCCTCGTTGGACTTGACTGCATAATCGTTTTGACACCCCGATCACCCCTTTCCTTTTGTTTTCAGTCCCCTCCCTTCGGCCGTGTCTTCCCGAGTAACGTGTTGCAGGGGGTGTTAGGTCACCAGCCTTTATTATGTAAATTCGGGTGAATGTGGTGTATTCTTCAATAGGAACGGCAGGTCACAATTCACTTTTTCGATCATAGTTTTCGTAGTACCTACTCAACCTATTTTTTGCATTGAATTGTGCGCAGGAAACATAATTTTTTTATCTGCATGTACTGAAATATATTCCTTCTGTTTTATTAGGTTTCGTCTTATCTGCCTATATAATTTTTAGTGCCCCAATAATTAAATCCCCTTGTTTCGCTAGTTAACTCAATAGTCTTATAATTTTCAAAAGTTTTGCTTTCTCTCTCTTTCGCCATAAATTCCGAAGCTTTGGGTTATACTGTTTGGAATTATATCTAGTGTCTCATAGGAATTAAGGCTAGGCAATTTTACCACAAGTTACTTGATCGGTGGAAATTCGCAAACTTTCCTTCCTATTAGGTCCTCCCTCCTTGTTTGAAAAACTTGGGACTCCCATCCTCGATTTTTCAAGCAGCCTCTTCACCCTTCGCCCTTTCTTTTCGCAATATTTTTTTGACGACTCTTAACTAATCTTCTTTGAACTTTATCCGATTCCTTAATTAACGCATTCTTCGATGGATCTCAAATGCTTGCCACACATTCCAAATGTGGTCCCACGAATGCGAAATAATTTCTCCTTTTAGTTTCCCATTATTTTACATTTTAATTACATTTTTACACGCAGCCCAACTGACGAAAGTAAGAAACGGTTCATGCAACAGGGTCGAATCCGTATGATCTGCGATCGGCGCGGTTTGTCAGCTTCAATTTGGCACCCACTAGGTCGTGAATGCTTTCTTCCCAAAATGTTTATGTCCCTCATGGCAGATTTCGGACGGTGTGAGAGGTCAAAGGGTAGAGCGTTCATCCACTGACCGGAGAATCCGGATTCAAATCCGGCTAATGACTCGAGTTAATCCCATCTAAGCCCTTCCCATGTGATTTTATGGGTACCAGATCTCCCTGGGAAACTGCAAATGGCACAGATGAAGGTAATGGTCCCCCAACTCTGATACGGTCATTTCACACGCCTTAGAAGTCAATAGATATGAACCCAATAAGATGTCTACCCTCGCTTTTCTAACCAACATCCTGGTTCATTACTGCGGTGGATGTCATGTCTTATCAACGTTTGCGATGCTTGGCAGAACGAGGAGCTATGATTTGGTAATCAGACTGAAGGACATTGTAGTAGTATATATTGCTAAAGACAGAAATAGTAATTTGCGCAACTAGGAGGAGGCAGTATTTGGCATAGATTGGATTTTGAAAGCTGGGAAAGGGTGGATAAACGGGTATATATCACTTAGGAGTACCAGTAATTCATACTGTAATGCATATTTAGTAAACCGTTCTTGTTACATGATTGTAGCGTAATCGTAAAGTTTCTGTTATAAATAAACTATTAAGGAGTTGCTAATAGAATTCTGCCTTTCGGATGGTAATAGCTACTATCAACGAAAAGTGAGTGCCATGTACTCGCAGTTTCATGCGCCAAATTTTTGTGTCGGAATTCGTCCGCACCGCATAGAAAATACTCGTCATTGTTGGGCAAATTGATGCCTTACCTCGGATCGGAGTGACCACGGTGAAACAGGATACACACACATAAGGCTTTTGCCTAATCTTAGACCAGAGCTGCTAATTTCAGAGCCATATTCCTCTCCGCCATTTTTTGACCAAAAGAATTCGTGAATATTTTTGTGACTGGAAGCGTTCCGTGGAGCTTGGAGAAATTATTTATCGCCTCGTTCCGACTTCTTTTCGAACAGTCCCGGTCTTGCATGTGCGGTCAATAGCCGGAGAAGAAATTCAAGAGCAGTTCTTTTATGAAAGACTGATTTCCGAATCATGCCTTCCTCTTCACTTCGCCACCTCTGTTATGGTTTCGAATAGCTTCGTCGATCCAGTTCCACCGCAGAGATCGCCTGGTTTCTGTGGTTCTGCTTTCGTGGTCTTTGTCGTTTCCCGAATGTGTCATTCTCCTAGCACGTGTTTTCTAATGGCGGAGTTCGATTGCTTTGTGTCCCATCGGCTTTTGATGTGTTGAAAGCGACATCCGTCTCTGAAATCTTTCCGTTGAGCCGGCATTAGGACATCCTATTGTAAATGCCGACATTTCGGGCACCGTCTGGCGCCTAATTGATATTGACTTGTCAGTACGGTGGAAGGAGAAAGGGAAATCTGTCATCGTACGTTTCGTCAACGCTGTTACCTGATCCTTCTGAATGTCGCGTCAAGAGGGAACAGTCATTTTTCTGGAGACTATTTCTATCATTGTGGGCCAAAGAACGTCAATAATGCATGATGTATGAATTTCAGAGCATCACGCAGATGAAATAATGGTGTGATGTAAAAATGGAAACACCTCTGTACGTTAAAATAAATCATCAATGAAATGGTTATTAAAAAATGAGTATTTGCAACAATTCTCCCTCCCCACCCCACTCCCTTCCAAACATCTCACCCCTTTAACTCTAAAGATTTGATGAAAAGTCGCTGTTTTCTCAAATATTGCAAATATTTCCGCTCCCTATTTTGATTCAGAAACAATGTTGCACGTCGCGGATCATAATATATTGATGTATTATATTGCATTGAAAATATATGCCTACAATATGAATACTGCGAGTTTTCTTCCATAAGCCTCGTGAAAATGCATAAAATATCTTAAGTGATTGTAACTTGGTATGTTCAAGTAGTATATGCATTCAGTACGCTTAAATTTTCAACCCCCCTGTATCTGAGCGGGGGGAAGAGGGCGCAGTTTTAAGGTGAGTTTTGAATAATTTTTCCGTTGATTACAATTTCGATAGCCCACGCCAACTTTCAACTCGCCCGCGACCCCACGACCTCACCAAAATTAAGTTTTCCAGTCCCGGACTAACTTTTTGATGATATCGCGTTCTCCAGCAAATTGTCCATTTTAAACTAATCTCGTTAATGAAATTGGTTGATACTGGCGTGTAAGAATATAGCAAGTGGGATGAGGTGGAAGGAGGCTGGATGCTTAACTCTCCATCATCGCTAGTCCTAGTTTTAACATTGGGGGTCATGTTCGGACCGAAGTAACATTTTTTTTTGGATCGAGCAAAATGGTTCAGCGAGCCCCTTTAGCTCAATATGAAATCCCTTTCTTTTTTTTAATAGGCCGCCTTTCAGCTGATTTGCAAACTATCTATCATCTTATGATTACAATTTACACGGGATGAAATCTAAAATAATCACGAGAGCAAAAAATTAGGGTCAGTACTGAAATACGCTCCCCCCGTGTGGGAATGGGTTCCTTAACCGCCTCTCCCACGAACATGATGAGATCAGCCCCTGGTCTCGTTCGAGCTGAAAGTGACGCCTGTTTTACTTAAATACTTTGCACTTCTTATGTTTTGTTCGTGACGTACGAAGTTAATGCAAGTTTGGTAGACTCGGGCATTGGTGTAACTACTTCCTGATGGGCTCAGTGAGACTACGGAAATTTGAACGTGTGAGCCTTGCCCTTCCGTGGAAATTTCTATATCTGCTGCTGTGTCCGTTTGCGTAACATTTTTTTCATTATCCCGGTTTAAACATGCTTTGTGTTTTAATCCGGGAGAGTTTCTTTATCAACGGCAGACTCGCTGCCATTGCTTGTCAATATGAAAAAAGCGCGTCGCGGTCACACGCTGCAGCGTTAATCGCAAGTTTTAGTGGTGAAACCCGCCGTCCTGAAATTAAAAAATTAAAAACCGGCCGCGTGCTCTCCATCATTCCGTTCGTTCGTCACTCGGGCAGACAGTCCCGTCGGAGGGGACTCGGGGGACGATCCGGGCACGTTTTCGAGGGCGGGCGGTTGTG